>CM032885.1:22290758-22588258 GCA_019176425.1 Megalops atlanticus | reverse complement strand
GCATATATTACTATGGAGTAATGACATATGTGTCTGTGATTTGTATTTCAGAAACTCCTTCCACTGAACAAACCTCACAAGTGGTCAAGTCAGACTCTCGCATGCGGAAATCACCTCTCCCTCTATATACATTTTTGGCTGATATGTCCCCGGCCATCTTTGAACTGGAGTTAATAACACAGATTACAGATGGCTGTAAGCATTGTGGCTGGACAGAGGACTGGTATGGGACAAAGAGGCTTTAAATCAGTACACAATCCAAAGACCTCTCATAAATCTACTAAATGGGCTGGGGTGTGGGTTGTAAAGCACACCTGCAAGACTTATGTAAGTCTTATTAAACCATAAATTGCTAACATCGCCCTTGCTGGGGCTGCTCCTCACTAGAATAAATCTTGGAGAGCTTTTGGTGAAGAGGAAAAAAAAGAGCAAAAAGGATACCGCATCTACAATGCAGCTTTTCAGCCTCCCGATCGGCTGACAATAACACACCTGATTGGCGCTGACAGTTAAACATCTTCAGTGGCTGGACAGAGAGCGAGGTGGTCAGTGAGTTGAAGGATTTGATGTGCCTCACTGTATATATGTACCTCCATCTCCTGTATGACCCCACGATTCCCACAGGGACCATGACCTGGACTTCTTAAGCAATGTCACTGATTTCACTGGGGATCTCCTTTCTTCATGGGGAGGGGGTGTCACAGTTTTTTTGCAATGTTGAGGAGTCACCCACAGCCTTTTTGACCCCCTGTTCCCAAGCAAGGTCTTCACACATTTGCACACACACACCCTTCCTTGGTCGCCGAGTGCTCCCTGAATTAAACATCAAAGCCAACCGGAGCGCTGCATTTTACGCAATCGCGATAAATAATGCCGCCAGTGATTGCGAGCTATTCAGATGAGAGCCGCGGGTCAATAGATCTACTGCATACCCTGTCAAAGCAGATTGGCTCCATCATGAAATGGAGGGTTGTGTAAGGATATTGATTTTCACACGCTGTCTGTCTTCTCTTAGAAGGTCTCCAGCTTTTTCTGGTCAAGCCCTCCAGCTGTTCTCCTCTGCTAAGAATGCATTATTTGGAGCGTTGTTCCTGTGTCGTCTCATGTCAGAGCCTGTTTTTGATTGGACTGTACCGTACAGGGCAGGGTGGCCTATGCCGGACAAAGCGGGCCTTCTCCTCAGTAGCCATACACGTTCACAGATTATGCCTCTAATCATGAAAAGAGGACTAACAGTTCAGCTTTGGACACAGGTAGGATAACAGGCTTTGCAAAAGCAACTAGCACAGAGAGTCACCCAGATCAGGCAGGCCCCCCTCGCTATCACTGCTAGTTGAACTCACAGTATGCTCTGTTCGGAGTTGGTCTGGAGCGCAGACTTCCACAGAGCCGATCTGCAGAGCAGCTGTTTTCTGTGTGCGTTTTTCAACTCAGACGTGTTGGCATTTCCACTGTTTGTGTTTGCGGAGAGGGATGACCGAGTGAATTAGCGGGGAGCGGGTAAGCAGTGCTTTTAAAAGATGTAGCACTCTTGTAATATTTGAAGTCTGGTTTGCATGCAAGTGCGCTATTACAGCGCATTGAGAATGTTTAAGCCTTGTGTCTGCGCATACCGCCTCTGTAGTTTGTACGCGCCTCTGACAGCTGCTCAGTGCTCTCGGCTCTGAGGGAGTCTTTGTTTCCTGTTTTAATCTTCCTGCACCTCGCAGATGAAGGAGCCTGTCGATGTCACACACATCAATTCCAGGGTTATTCTAGAAGATCAGCACCACCAGGAAAAAAAAGCTCTCTACCTCCAAGACTGGCTTAAACAAAAACACTGTGCTGATGTTCAGCGAAAAATGATACTTTGTTCTTCACTTGTGTGTTTTGGAAAATGCTTCAGACTGCAGAAAGTAATGCACCAATATCATTTCACCATCACACAAAAGCTTTGATCCTGCATATTGATTGGGAAGGTTTTTGTGAGAACCTGTAGTCTTAAATTATTTCTCAGAAGTTGTCATTACACATTGATTGTGGAATGCTTCAACAGACAGTTTTTACTTTGGAGAATAGGCAGGTAGGTGGATAGACTGATGAACAACAAGCCACAAGCACAGAATAATTTGAGGTTTGGAGCCATTGGCTTTTGGGAGTGATTAGTCTGTCTTTTCAATTAACCCCTGTTAATTTTTATTGGAGTGCTTCCCTCATTCTTCTTGATGTACAAAGTTAAAATCAAAAATCAATACAAAAAGATGAAATCGCAAGCATTTTGGGGAGGGCAATTATCATTTAACATGAGTTAGAACTAGAAAGGATGGGCCTTCATCCTTGTCTGTGCCTTCCCTGATAGGAAGATTTGTCTTTTTCCAATCTCCGGCCAGGGTAATCAGCACTGTCCCAAACACCTGCGCTTCAATTGCCCTGACCTGCCACCCAAATGAGAGCAATTAATGACAATTACCCTCCAGGTGACACCATACAGACATTAACTGATAGGCTGCTATCGAAAGAGACAATCAGTTTGTCCGCCAGTAAGTATGTAATGATTACAGCTGTGACACAGCAGGGAAGGGGGCCCCTGACTTCCAGTGTAATTTATTTGTGTTTGCCCCAGTTCCATGGAGTTAAACAAGCGCACCAAACTAGAATGGATGGAGTTGATTCCATTGGCCAATGGAAGCAGTAAGGAGGTCGAGAATCCTCTATCAGGGGCAGATAAAATCTGGCATAGTGGAGAATGGCACCTCACTTGTGCTCTCTGGTAAGAGAAAACGTGTTTTTGTGAGAATTTTTTCTCACTTTCCACTATTGTAAACATCCACATCAGCTTTGTATGTATGGTGATGACCCCATTTCTGTTGTATTTTGGTCAGCTGGCTCAATATAGTGGTTTCATACTTGGTCACATTGGGTTCATACCGAGGTATCCTTTTAGTCATACTTTATTTAAAGGGTCTTTGAATTAACTATCTACTACTGTATCTTAGGATTCAAAATAAATCAATAGCTGAAACCATAGAAAACAGATGGGTGGCTATTGATAAACTTGTTGATTTTGTTGATTTTTTCACACATTGATCATAATGTTTAAACTTGATTATGAAATTCATCTGTTAAAATCAATGTGAAAGCTTAAATCATTACCACAGTCAAAACAAAATCTCTGGCCTTAAAATAGTAAATATTACCATTTTTAGTTGAGTAGTACATTACCTATTAACCACCTTGCTAGCTATGTGTTTGAGCCAAACCTAGCAAGTACATGGAACACACACACACAGAGACACGACTGCACACGTGCAAATCCATGCATGCACATATGTATACACACACACACACACACAGAACCACATATGCACAGAAGCACATATACACACACCTGCCACTGTGCCACACAAAAATAAGCCATTCATAATCAGTAGGTAGTGATGTACATTAACTATCATCTAAGAGCAGGAACAGTCCATTGAATAGAGTAATGTGTGAACCTCCATTGAAAATGGCTCCAACTCCCCTACTCAGCTAATAATAAGCATTATACATACGCATTATACTGGAAAATGCCTGCAGTGGATCACCCGGGTGGTATAGTGAAGGTGACCCAGATGACCACTTTGTGATCCATGAATGACACTATACAAATGTGATCCATTATTATTTATTTATTTATTTATTTTAATTTTTTTTTAAAGGTCTTCCTCATGTTGGTGGTAGTGTGTGAAATTAAATTTGAATGTTGAGACCATTGATGAGCTGATGATGTTCCATTGTAGCACTGCAAAAATATCATTTTCTGAAAAAAGTCTTAAATGAAAAAAATGCACAAGACCAAATTAAGTGTTTTTTTATGCATTATTAAAAAAAAGCTGACATACCTCCCATTTTCACACAAGAATAGTTCATTTTTGGTTTATTTCCCGTTTCATGTCCATAGTATAATTTAAACAACAAATGAATTTCAAGTATTTTCAAGTCAAATACATTCAGTTTCTGTATACTCATTACTGGACAGTTAAAATCCTTATTTGTACACATCCCATGGACAGCTGAAGACGGAGGTGAGCTGGCCAAATTTAACCCCTTTTACAGTCTTAGCCATTCCCTCTGAAGCCACATCTGCATAAAGACATTAGAATATGAATGGGTATTGAATTGCACTTTCCCCTTGATAGGACCAAATACCATTTTTTTGCTGCACCTCTCAGACAGAGCTCACTACTCCATAGTCCACAACTATTAATATTAATACAGCGTTTTATTTAAAGGAAGCGCTTGGGTGGAGCTGTATACAGAATATTATTAAAGATCACGATACGTTTCTCCTGAGAGGTACACTTCAATGACTCTATTGCCATGCTGTTGTGATCTGTAAAATTCAATTTTAACACAATGCAAAGTTATTTTCAGAAAGACGGGAGATAAACAGACCTGAATGGCTTCTGTCTAAAACCATTAGAATGGCAGATTTTTATAAAGTGGGGAGAAGAGTCTTTCTGACTGTGTTGCCAAAAGTTCAGTTTTACCAGAAGCCCACTTTCATCGAAAGCGGGGGCTCCATTATGCAGCCTGTGAGATGATAGTTGTAGATGACTATCCACATTATCTCTGGGCATTAATTCAGACCTCAGTCATGTGCAAAATCCAAAAGCAGATTGAGAATGTCATCATTTGACTTGCTTTCTTACATGTGAATGCACACATTGTATGTGGAAAGTGTACAGATATTGTATAGATCAGATTTCTCTATTTTACCGTTGAAGATGCAGCTGCACCACAGGAACGTTGCTAGTGGCACCCCTAAAGATGGTCACATTTGTCACTGGAGTGAAGTGCAGGTCCATTTGCCCAGAAATCGGCTCTACTCAAGCAGGTAGGATGTCACACTAGTTGACTGTGTTACTCAGGGAAATTGGTTTTGTTAATAAGGAATCAGGCCATAGACCCTTTAGGCCTGTTCTCCTAGAGGGTGGCTCATCAATGGAAAATGGAAATGTCACCCCCTCCTCCCCACAAATTGTGGAGTCAGTCCAGGAGTCAGAACCCTTCTGCATCCTGGGACGTGAATTACCTTGAAACCGGGAGGTGAGGCTGACCCCTCTGGTTCTCCCCACCCTTTAGAATAAGTATAAAACTATGAATAGTTGGTGGGACTAGGAGCAAAGCTTTTTGATAGATGGTAAGGGCGGCAGTTGGAAACCTGCAGCAGACCTACTACCATATCACAAGCAGATGCTGTGCTCTCACTGCAGCAGAATACACTGTTACCTACCATCGCCTTTGAATGACCCCCTACTGCTGCACTCCAGTGAATGAATGTTCCCATACAAGGTCATGAGTAAATAAGTATTTATGTATCACTTTTCATTGTTGTTTTTGATGGTCAATAACAATAACTGGTAAAGCCTTGGTAATATATACAGAGATGCAACTTCTGTGGTTTGATTTTGAATTTGAAAATTTGACTTTCCATAAAGTTGTCAGAAATATGAAGGCACTATTTCCAGTTACAAAGCTGCTTTTTTGTTTTTTATGGCATTAGAAATTGACGGGAAACAGAAACTGGCCTTACCGTTATAACGTTGGCCAGCGAGTTGCGAGAGACCTGCATGGTGAAAAGGCCTGGTAAGGGCTGATTTGTCGATATTATGGAGCTCCTGTTCAATCCACCTTGACTTGTGCTGATCCAGGCAGGTCATGGTGGCCAAGGTGAGACATTGTTCCAAGGATATGGGAGAGAGAATCAAGGTTCCAGAGCTTTATTCAGGGTTAACTCTGCTGACAATGGTATGGGCTGGATCAGTGCACAAAGTGCAGTGCTGCAGTCTCGTCCCCTCGCATTTTGTCAATATGTTTTCCTTTAGTTCTTTGAGAATATCTGAGCTGTTGGGTATAGGACTGAAAATATAGCATCCTGAAAAATCAAAATAATGCAGGAAAAACAACAAAAACAACAACAAAAAAATGCTCCAAACGAGCAAGCCACCACAGGCCAAATTCAAAATGTTCCAGTGTTATGTTATGCTACCATTTTAGACTCCTTTTATTATATAGCAACAAAATATTATGGTTTTTGTTGACAATGAAATTTTAACGGAACAAAGAAGTGATGGTGCACCAAATAAGACATGCCAAAGCAAGGCACATTTTTTTCTTCTGTGGTGAGATGTTGGCTGGCTTTGATGTAGCCCAGCAGAGCCAGCTCCGTGTGCTGATTTGCATTGGCAGTGTTTGCGTGGGAGACTCCTCACGGCAGGGCTCGCCTGGGCCTGGGTAACGCTCCCTATGAATATCTCAAAATGCCGGTCAGGGAGGCGGCCCCGCTCCTCCAGAATCACCATAAACTCTCATAATTGCCGCATTAAACTTCCCTTTATTATTTTTCTCCAGGTGCAGGTATGAGGATGATATGAAACCCCCAAGTGCATTTACATACAAATTGAAGATTTTTATTAATCAGCCCAGTAACAGGAATCAAACGGCAACACTCCATCAGGTCTTTAAATACATTTGGTGACATTTTTACCATGCATTGGCATGATAGGGCAAGCGGAATATAATGTACCAATGATTGCTTTTCCATTGAAAGCACAAACGGTTTCATTTTTCCTGTCATCTCAAATAAGTGTTAAAGAGGGTTTGGAGGCTATTGTGTAAGCTCCGTATGCCAGAGACCTGCGAACGCTGATGGCCATATTAAATAGCCATTATTGGCTCAGCTTAGATCATTGTGACATCCGCTGCCTCCGTATTTATTCTGTGATTTAAAATGAAAGCAATCTGCGCCGGTTTTCATGAAGTTCTCCAACCCTCTCCATTTTTCCTTAAACAAAATGCATTACAACGGTAATTTTGGGGACTGTTAAGATAACTGCCCTTAACAAGCACTTAATTAAAATGTACAATAAATAGCCAGCTGCAGCCTTATCTTCCCACCATAGCGCCGGCAGCGGGAGACTCCAATGCTCAGCCCTGCTGTTCCCGAGCTCGTTTGCAGATTAATTGCTTTTCTGTCTGGCGAAAGCTGCTTCTTCTGTAGCCAGATCGTAAATAGCCAGATAGGGACTTTATCAATCAAAGCTCTCCCTCACTGATCCCTTTCATTCAGTGCTGTCTACTGCTCTCTGTGGTGGAGACTAGCTATGGAGATGGTTCCAGAACTAGCCCGTGTCACAGCCAGCTGGGTTTCACCTGGGTACACTTGCTGGCAAAATAGGGGAAGTTAAGCATGGCCTGTGTGTATCTGTGTGTGTGTTTGTTTGTTTGTTTTTGGGTAGGCTGGGGTGGGATACGGTATTAGAGGGTAATTGTAATTATGGAGATGGTTCCAGAAGCACCCTGTGACACAGCCAGCTGTTTTTCACTTGTGTAAACCTATTAGCAAAAGGTAGGCAAGGTAATCACCTGTGTGTGTAAGTGTGTGTGTGGGGGTGGGTTGGGGTAGGGTTAATGTGGGTTTGGGGGTTAAAGTACCTCTTGAACCAGGAAAGAAGGTTGTGAATCACAAGCATAAATCAAACTGGAGCCGCACATAAAATAGGGACAGAACCACAGGAGTTCTGTGAGACTCCAAGGGGGCGAGCTGAATATTTACTGTAGTGAAAGTTAACAGCGGCCATCCCCTTGGGATCACTTTTTACAATAACTCTGTAGACATGTGGCTGCAGCTACATCGTTGTGATTTTATGGACTTTGGCCCAGGGAGGACAAACCTGGGAACTCCGTGTTTTCAGAAGGGCCAAAAGAAAACACGTAAAAGCAAACTATCCCAGTCAGAGCTACACTCCCATAGATTCAGTCTGCCCGCCGCGGTTCATTAACCTCTAGGTGATAAATCTCTCATGACTGGCCATGCATGTTAAGCACCCAGCTACATGCTTACCCATGTATATCCCACACAAAATATCCTGTTTGGAAAGCCCTGCCACAGTTAATCACATGGTGATCTTTTCTCATCATAGGTCTATTTTAATCAATAATGTTCTTAATGGTGGTTCACATCAGTTTTCCTGACAGCCTTGATGACAAATGTAACTTATACGCAAAGAGTATTTCAGCGGGGAAATTGTTTCATTGTTTCATTCTTGTGTTGTTTTCTTTTTAAATTATTTTTGTTGCTATTTTAAAACCAATGTGCACATGTGATCAATTGTACTGTATAAAACTAGATGAAATGCTTACAATTACATCCTCACAAAAGAACGTGGAGTAACATATTTTAACTAGGTTGCATACCTAACTTGAGGACCACTAATCAGGAAGGTCATGTGTCAGAGTAATGGAATTTGACTCTTGTATGTAAACTGTGACACATTACCCAAACAAATGCATCTATGGCTTTTCAATTTTGAATCACTGTGCAGTTGACAATGATATCATCAATACAGATTAAAATTACCAATAATAATGTGTTCAGCCAAAGAAACATGCTAGCTTCTAAGAGTCTAACTCTTCACAGTAGCTGCCTTTTGTCTCTAAGTGAGATGTGTGTGAGGGAGATCTAGGGGAAGTGAGCAATAAACCTGTAATGTGGTTCCTATTGGGAGTGAGCTTATAATCAAGGTGGTTAGAATAAACATAGGCCTGCTGGCCTTGTTTGGAGGGGAGATTGGAGATCAGAAGTTTAGGCAGAGTGATTTATTAAGTGGAAACATGATGAATGTAGTTTCAAGTGAACGAATCGGCTCGCAGATGTGCGCGTTCTGTCAAGGCAACGTGACCGCCACTCGGGGAGGAAAGAATAACAGTTGAGACGGGTCTATGGATGAATGAATCAGAGGGAGACGGCATCCTGCGCCCCTCCACCATCAATCACCAGGGGCCACCTCCCTCTCCCCCTCTCTCTCTCCCGCACCACGCTCCTGCTCTTGACTGTCTTCCTCAGGTTTCGCCCCTGTATTAGGTTATAAGAGCCTCTCAGAGAGACCCCAGAGCAGGGACCACTCCTGACTGCTGTCTCTGTGTTTTGGGCTTTGGCCTATTGCACTTATCTGTTTTTTTCCACCCCTTTGTTTTCTCTCTCACTTTGCAAATAGCCTTTGGAAATATTCTGTGTGTCAGTGATTATCGAAAGGCCCAGTGGCCTGGCTCTATTCCTCTCTGTCATGGTTTGCTGCAGGGGAAGAAGGAGGCAGATATAATCAATATCACTTAAATGGGAAAATGGTGGAAATGCCTCATCCGCAAAACAGTCAAGATGCCCAGCCACGAGGATCCACAATGAGCACTAGCAGATCTGAAAAGATCTCAATATTTAATGTTCGAATGGCTGAAAACAAAAAGGCAATTTAGCAATGCGAAGCTGAGGCATCTTTGGTGCCCTGGAGCTTTTAGATATGGAGTAAATGATCATGGCTTGCCCATGAAACTCATGTGGTCCTACTCCAGCTCTCCCCACCCCCGACCCCACCTCCACCTCCCGTCTCCAAGGACACGTGGCCAGACTCATGATTTGTGTAGGCATGTTTCTGTATAAATCCCGCTGGCCCAGCGACGGTATTTCAATGCAGGATATATTTTCCATAAATAATTTGTTCCTCATTGATTTCCGATACTTTGGAAAATATGTAGCCCCACTTCGGGGCCTGGAAGGTATCAAGTGCTTATTTCCTGGTGAAAGTTGTGACAGGCAGAGCCCATAGCTTGCGATCGGGTGTCATGGCTCTTATTTATCCGTGCTGAGAGACCCACTCGTCACCGTCCGTGTCATAACTGTAGCAGCCCTGGGACGGGAGTCCGCAGGGCTGCCCGACCTGCATCCTGAGCCTTGGTGACACCGCCCTCGCCCTGACAGAGCTGACCACAGCATCGATCAGGTCACTTAACAAGGGATCAGAGGCCATGGCCACAAACCAAAAAAAAAAAAAAAAACAAAAACATAAGTGTTCTGTCTTTAAATTTCACCCTGTCTCCTGAGACCAAAAAGTCTTTTTTTTTTTCCAGAACTGTTATTTGTTTATCGTTCCTGTCATTGGATTGCAAAGCAGTGGCTTGTCTCGTTAGCACTATAAAGAAAAAGAAGGGTATGGAGGCACATACTGATGACTTCTAATTGATTTATACTCTGTAAGATGCTATTAACTCCCTACTTAACGTTATAGCCTATAGTTCAAGGCACTGTGACTCATTCCACAAGTGTATTAGGCCAATGAGGAGTGCCCTGCTGCTTTCTTCCTCTGCCAGCATTCGCCAGAAGTGCTCTGATCAGTAGGAATTAAACCTACCGAAGCTGTGATTCAGGCTGCCAGCACCTTTTACCCTAACAATTGTAGCCTGTTCGTCGGTGCTGGCGATTAAGATCGTCCATATGCGGGATTGAACTATTGTACTATTATCAACTTCTTTGGATCTAATGTGATGCTATTGATTCCTCTAAAGATTCTCCCTTTGGAGCTCCAATCTGAGGATTCCCCTCGCTTGCATGTCAGCCACCTCGCTGAAGCCCAGCTTTTCTCCATTTGTAATGTATCCAGTGAGATCCTGAGACTTTTCAGAACCACTTGGTATCTACAAAACTGCATGCAAGGATTTTAGGAGAGTGGCACGTTTCCCACTGCTTTGTCTCCTGGCAACAAAATGGATACCTTAACATGTGGGCAATCTTGAGAATTTTTTTTTAACCTGTGCAAGCCAATTATTATTGTCTTGAGTGTAGGCCCTGCGGGTATAGATATGCCTTCAGGCACTGTGTTTGAGATCTTGAGTGCTATAATTGAATTTTTGAATGTTACCAATGAGCATGTGCAAACACTAACACCTTAATTTATGGTTCCACCTCCCTATTTGGTGAACAGTGAACAGTTGAGATGTCTCCAGGATGACAGTGAGAAGAGGTGAAGACTTGACTGAGTGCAGTGGAATTCTGTGCTCTGACTTGGTGATAGCCCTTTGTAGGATAGTATATCACTGCACTGGCAGCAAAGAGCTGTTAATTTTAGGTCAGCAATGTAATCGGATTCCTGAAAGAGCACAGCCTCTTCAGTATATAAAGCCCCCAGAATCATTGTAGGTTCAATTGGATTTGTGATCAGCCAAAGGAGAGACAAATCTCCTCTTTATGGTTTTGAACAGAACTGATTCACTTACTCCATTTAGATATTTTACTCTTTTGCCAAGATCATTCAGGGTATGGTTAAATAGGTCCACATTGTTCAATCAGAGGAATCCCTAGAGCTGATAGCAGAATAAAGTGTCTTTTGTAGTTCAGGAAATGGTGATAATCACAGATCATTTTACTTTGTGAACATCTACTGTTGTGGTGTAATTTGCAGAACTCAGTCGATTATACACTTGTATATAATGCTGTTATGAAAGGAATTATCCTCTTTCTTTAAAACTGTGTCTCTTAAAGACCTGTCCAAGTTAGTATACATAACTGACCATCTGTGGATATTCCTCTGGGAATCAGTTTTCACTCTTATTCAGCACACAGCTGTGAAATGACATGTACACCAACAGCAGTAGTAAAATAGTGGATAAACTGCTCTGCTAGCCCCACTTTAGGAGTTGTACTGTTACCTGTAATCAACTAGGAAGAGGTCAGTTGGTAACAGGGAAAAGGTGAAATTCAAATGCAAGTTCAGCTAAATTGTGTGATGTTTTACCTTTAGAATTGTGGAGATTTCAACAAATCATCCCTTAGGAACATTCACCATGTTGAATCATCATAGAACCTAGGATTCACAGCAATTGGCAATCAGTACCGACAAATGTCAACAGCTGCGCTGGAAAGCAAAGGGGTTCTCAAATGTCCCAAGATGTCAGTGGATGTCTAGTGGTTGCGCAAGCTTTTTTGGAACTGCCTACATGCACGTATGTTGTGTTTATTTGTAAAGAAGCAGTGTGGAATTTTAGTAAGCGGCAAGGCTGATAACTGAAAGGTTACTGATTTGATTCCAAAGTACAGTGCTGTTGTACCCCCGAGCAAGGTACTTAACTAGACTTGCTTAATTAAATGTCCAGCTATTGTATATAAAACAAATAAATTATGTAAGTTGCTGAGAACAACTGCCTGTTAATGTAAATGAAATTGGGATGCCTGTTGTTTTTTATTCATCTATTGATACCACAACAAAAAGACTGCAATTATAAATTCTGATTATATATAAATTCAGTATGTAGTACAGGGGTAATTATAATCCGCCGTATGTGAAAATACCTGTGCTGCTTATCTAGTAGTCTAGCTATAGTACTTCAGAGGATAAACATGTCTACTTCCACTTGACTATACTGGGCTTGGTGCCAACCCACTGTCATATCAGGGGTTGGCAACAAACTATTGGCTCAATTTGATGTTGAAACACCTCCAGCTTACTTCAGGTTTAAGTTACCTGAAATGAAGGTGTTTCAGTGGAAATGAAGCTGTATATGAACACGCAGAACTGTTACTCACATCTCCCCTAAGTTACTCACTCTGGGTGAATTCAGAGACCTGTGCAAATGAGCAACAGGTTTGGGATTTACTCAGACTTATTTATCCGACTTGCGAGCAGATGCGTGCTTCGTTCTGAGTAAGGAGGTGCTCTGCTCTGCGTTTGTCGACAGGCTGCATCTTGGCATTGTGAGGTGTGTGGTTTACCACGGTGGCTCGTCGTCATCTGTGCGAGTTGGATTTTCCGCCAGAGCAGCGAAATCTTAAATCTGAGTTGCGTTATCATGGTAATCCAACAAACAGAGCTCTCAAGCTGTGTAACAATTGGGCGGGGGGGAGAGTAATAAAAAGAACTATGTTCTTTTTGGGTGTCACAGCATCTGATTTTATCCAGGTTTTCATAACCAGTTTTTGGAATTTCAGTATTTGTGTGTTCCCTTTTCAAACTTTTGTCTCTGAAGGTTCACCTGTTTGAGTGTGAAGCTGCTTAGCAACATCTATTCTAAGAATCTGCAAGTCTGGCATGTGAGAGGCCTTCCGTGAGATAGTTTATCTGTGAAGCGTGTGATGGCAAGTGGGCAGACATATTGAGCAGGAATAAGTCAGAAGGCGCTAGTCTCTAGCTTGCTGGCAGCCAGAGGTCCTATGACTGTCTTGTCATTGTAGATTACATGGTTTTCCCTATGGTTAAGCAAATCAGTGGATTGAACTGAACAGCCCATTCCTTCCTGAAATCAGTACTTGGCCGCCAAAGTGTTTTTAATGGATTGATGCATTACTGAGCAATTCCAGCAACCTACCCTCTGTCAGCATTCTCCTCATTAGTTTATCCATTGCCGAGTACTGCACTGCAGAAATGCATGTGCTCTTTGGGTTGAGCTTTGCCCTCAGCTCTTCCTCTCTCCTTCATCTGAAAGGGAGGGAGGCACAGTGTTCAGTAATTGTATGCAGCCCTTGTTGTGATTTTAATCAGTGGTGTCTGACAGGCTGCTCCCCTCGTTTCATTAAGAGGATAATCCTGTAGATCTGCCGCGCTGCTGGGCCGCCTTGCTGTTGGGAAATGGATTGCTCCCTGTTAATGGCAGATGGTAAGGAGGCAATCTGAACGTGTGCTTGGCTTTGACCTGCACAGCGGGGGAGGCTGGTTGCTGTGTACCTATTCTGGCCTGTTTCTCCAGGTAAACCTTCCATCCTCTGCTCTCATCTCCTTACTACTTCCCCATCCTAGTCGTAGTTTAACCAGGCTTATATATTTTTTGGTGAGAACCATGCACATGACGGATATAAATATGCATAGACTGCTCCTACTTGCATGGAGGTGGGTTGCTTATTATCCACTTGTCCCTCGTTTAATGAGAAGAACCTACCATGCACTGATTGAGTGGGTGACTCACCAGCTGCTTTGGATTGCTCAGGCTGTGTACATATATCATCTCATTCAAGAGCACAGTTGTCACCAGATGTGTTGTCAAGACTAGGAAGGCAAACTGTCCCAAAGCCAGTTGAGGCCAGCAGAAAACACAGAGCCAGTCCCACCCTCCTGTCCCTCCATGTTGTTCCATGCATAAGGAAAAACATCAACAGATGTCGATAAACTCTGACTTTGGATCATCTGATTTAACACAGTGGTTGAGGTAAGGATCAGGAATTGAACTATCTTGCTCTAGATCAGTTTCTACAGAAAGATTCATTGTTTGCTGGGGCAAACTCACAGCAACAAAAGTTATCTTGAATGTTTTGAAAAAAAATCCATGACGGCCTTAGATAAAGAGCTTGGCTTCATTACCCTTCTTTGAAAGGTGCTACATATACTCAAGTCCTGCACTCCATTCACTTGCTTCAGGGCATTGGATAGCACTTTATCCATGATGCATTCACTTGCTAGTGTAGGGAAGAAAAAAGTATGGTATCAAGTGAAGTGTATGGTGCCTATGATGAGCTAAAAAGCAAGTGCTGATAATGGATGAGCTGTTCCTCAGGATGATGACAGCAAATCCCTGCAGTCTGCTGAAAAGAGGCAAAGGCAAAGTCACTGGAGTGAAAAAATGAACAGCAGATAAACTGGCCGAAGGGGTCCTTCTCGCATTTCAGACTCTGGGACTGCTTCCACTGTAGGAAGATGCAGGAAAAAATTGACCTTGCATTATTTATATCCCATGGTACTGCTGAAAACTGTGCTTCAATTGTGTCCTTTTATACCGAGGAGTGAGAGTGAATAGGAGAGCAACAGGAAATAGCTGATCATGGGTGGTCATGAGACATCCATGTCATGTCCCAACAACTCCTCTGTCCTCCCTGTCTATACGAATAAGCATAGAGAAAAGGGTGTTGAATGTCCTCCCACAAGCCAGGGGGTGCTGCAATCTGCTGCAGGTTGTACTGCAGATGATACCATGCACACGCTCTGTGAGCAGCTCCCATTAAGGTGTTAATAGTATGAGTGAATGTCAGAGACAGAGGGAGCAAGCAGGATAGGCTATCATTTCCTGAACTAGATGCTCATTTTCTTATAGCAGTCAGGGGGCTAAGGGAGGCTTGGGAAAGAAGAGAGCTCATTGCTCATTAAAATACAGGTCACTCTCAGAAAGTCAAGAAGGCTTGCTAACAGCCAGGTAGCATGGCCTGGGAATAAACTGAGAACAAATTTTCTTCTCTGTTTCAGACAGCCAATATCGGGTTGCTTGTAATGTGCAGTGTGTATGAAAATATATACGGGCCTCCTTACACTTTCCCCAAAATAATATTGTCCCATAACAGCAGTGCAGATTTCAGCTATAACCTGGGTCAAGAGTTGCTTTTCAGCAATGGGAGTTCAAATTCACATGCCTAGCAATTTTTTCAGAGGTATTGCCGAACAGGTGTCGGTCCTGTCCAACACCAACACGCTGCAGTCGAATGCTGTAAAGCCATGCCAACAGATCCTTTTCATCTTACGCATTTGACCTTGGTACATGTTTGACGAGTAAACTTCGTGTTTCAGATTTAATTACACACATTCAAAAAGAACTGTAACATGCATAACCAAGGCATCTACTAATGTTACCACTTACGCTGTTATTACCATTACTACTTCTGTTACTTGTGCTATTAATACCGCGGCCACTAATAATAATCTTTGCATCTGCCTGTAGATCGCTGCTTTTTTTCTCCAGCTGGGATGTGCAGATTTGTATGGTGTGTTAGTTACACCAAGCATTATCTGCACCATTGTGATGTGCATTAGCATTGCCTGAGGGAAGCCACAGATGGGGCTGTGTCATGGCGAGGCATTTAGGGTACCGCGATGTGCCGATGGGAGCACTCTTCTCCACCTTGGCAAACCCCTCCCTCCAACGCTCTGCCCTGTCGGTGCCAAGGGTGGCCCCCCTGTCCGGGCACCAGCCCTTGCTCTCCTACCTTTTTTGTGGGCCCACCAAACATGACGATGGATGCCTCCCAGAGACATGACTGCCTAATCCTATTATGGCTCCCCTCGACAACCTGGAAGGAGGCAGGGCGGGATCCGAGCCAACAGCAGCCAAAAGAGCAGAGAGGAGCCAGCCCTCATTGCCATGGAGCCCGGTTAAGCTCAGATACAATAGGTGTGTAATTTCAGGTTTTTGTTAAGCCAAAATCCAATCACATACATGACTGGTAGATCACAGCGAAACACAACGTGGAGGAAGAGAAGGGGGGGAGCTCTACCTCACACAAACAATCTCCATGTAACTCGAACACCATTGATCCTCATCGTTAACTCCGCAGTGAGATTAGCCTGCACATAGAGAGCCCCTTGCTGAGTAGCTAGGGCACCCAGCCCCCCAAAACCGATAGTGGCTTCAGTTAAAAGAGTTAAAAGAGCTCTGCCTTTCAAAATGTCCGCGTCAGTATGGCTTTCCAGCCTAGCAATCTCTTCAGAGAAACATGATACATTTCATGCTTCTGAATGTTGAAACAGGTGTACTATGCAGTGGTATGGGCTCAGGTACGGGGGGATAGCACAGGCCACCTGCTGGGGAATATACCAATAACAGCCTGTAATCAGCATCAAAGCTTCAAGCCATTTATTACAATCAATGTCATTATAATGTCATTATTTTTAAAAGTTACATTTCATATAAAAAAAAATGCTATATTCAGGCACATTGATTTCATGCATCAAAAGAGAAGAATATAATGTCTCTCAGGGGACATTGTTGAACATTTAATGCATTTTTGTGGTAAATGTATTTATACACTGACTGTTAGATGAGGCTGTATGCCTTATATATAATTCAAAATCAAAACAAAAGAAAAAAATGCATATCATAATCATCATTACAGAAATCAGGGACACTTGTGATTAATATTTAAGTGTTATTACTTTGTTGATCTCAGAATTTTAAAAATCTGAATGGGTTTGAGAGGAATATGATTTACAAGTGACCCAATTATACAAAACTTCGTTAAAGGCTCATTAATTTCATATTTCCACCAGTGAACAAAGCCCAGTTTTCCAGCAAAAGAATATAAAAGAATATAAATACAATTCACTCTCAATAATGGTTTTCATAACCCTGCGCATAAGCATCTGTATTACGTATATTATGAATCTTATCTCAAATTTCTCAAGATCAAAACTGTGCATATTTCTGATTTTGAAATAAATTTA
Source organism: Megalops atlanticus (assembly GCA_019176425.1). Lineage (NCBI taxonomy): Eukaryota > Metazoa > Chordata > Actinopteri > Elopiformes > Megalopidae > Megalops > Megalops atlanticus. The sequence goes on along the minus strand of CM032885.1, from coordinate 22,571,273 downwards.
TGTAGTTCAGTTTATCTAGATGGATGTTGAAAAACAGCAGCAATCATCATCATCATTGAAAACAACAACATCAATCTTTGTAAATAAAGTAATCATTTCCCAAATGCTGCAGTAGTTGTGACCTTATTCCATGGACTTCACACAGTAATGAACAGCTGTTTAAGAAAGTGAGGAGTGATTAAGCATTGAGTGATCTATTATTGATAAAGTCAGCGTTTCCCACAGCTTTGACTGAACAGCCCCCAGGAACCCTGGGAGATCCCAGGACCGGGATTTACAATCACCCAATAGGTTTTAAAGTGTTAATCTTCAAAGACATTCAGTTTGTTTCCTGCATAATGGCCTTAAAGGAGATTCAAATGAACCGAGCTTGGTTGGGGGTTTATCAGCAAATAAACTCCCTTCGTGTGACTCAACGGATCCATTCCCATTGGCTTCATTGGGGAATGTGGCACCGCACTCGGGGCAAATGTCCCTAATACTTTGTGCAAAGTTAAACAAGCTGCGTTTCAGACAGAACAATGGCTGTTAAGCAGATACAGTACCTCTGTCCCCATGTAGCTTGCGGATTTTCTTTTCCAATTGTTTTTACTTTGCTCTGTCCCTCTAGCATACTATTCGGTTGACTCCATGCAGTGAAGCGTTCAATGAATATTCATGTCGAGGAGCTATCATATGCAATTACACACCCGTAAAAACAAAACCCGCTCGCTTTTTAAGTGGCCCTAAATCACTTTACTGCCATGGTACTGTGAGGTGCTCAAAGAGTTAACGTAGAACAGAACAAAAAGGGGGAAATCACGTAAATATAACAAAACAATCCCTAACTAAGGAAAAGAAGACTGTTAGACTGTAGCGGTCACGTCATGTGTGCTTTAATGTTGAAGCGTTATTGCAGGCGACAGTAATAGATTTTATGCCGCACTACCGCGCTGTTTGGGCCAGGTTTAGCGGTGAGGCTGATCGTCTCTCCCCACTATTAGACCTGAGCGTTTGATCTTTTGAGAGAGAGAGAGAGAGAGAGAGAGAGAGAGAGAGAGAGAGAGAGAGAGAGAGAAACTGAGATTTTTGTTGTGTAATTGTAAATGATTGCTGTATTTAGACGGTCAGACGTCTCCCTGGCAATTTTCCTCCTGACGACAGCGGAACGAAATTGTTTCAGTGTTCTTGGGCCAAAAAGTATGTGACGCCGCCAAAAGAAGAAGGGAAAATAAGAAAAAAATGCTGCTAATATTTCCATGAATGTATGAAATATTAAACGTATATATTATGTCCTTGATTTGCAGTTATTTCTCGTCATATCACAGTGCCCCCTCCTTCCCCGTTCTTATTGGCGGCGCTCTCCCAAGACTCTCCTTTATTATTCAAGTCCACGTGTGCGGGTGAGCCAGAAAAAATCATTTCAGTCCAACAACCCAGTTTGTAATGTTGATTGGCAGCTCAGTATGCATGAACTGAGGGAACAGGGGTTATAATGCGTGTGGAGAAGAGCAATGTCTCCTCTCCAATGTCTCAAAGTTTTTTTTTTTTTAAACGGAGGGGTAATTGCTGAACAGATAAAGTGGCACAAGATGCTTGGCTGGTGATGGCGACTCACTCTGTCTCTGGACCAGTGGGTTTGTCACTGCGGCTATGTAAATCTATTTGACATGTTTTCATTTGGATAAAACTTAAATATTGAGAGTGTGGCAAATCGAATGCAAATGTTGTTTTCATCCCCGAGCCGACGCTAGGGTCCCCCCTTAAACAGTGCTTTTCCCCGGCAAATCCAAGCTGGCAGAGACAGCCACGTCCCCCGCCAGCCCCGCGGTATGGTGCGGTGGGCACTTGCGCTCTCCTATCTCTCAGGTAATTATGCCAGACCGTAGCACTCCCACTCAAGCGTATGTGCCTCACATCCTCAACGAGTAATGGACAGTCGATCAGGGTGATCTCTGAAATTAGGATAATCAGTTACTGTACAAATGTTCAACACATGTACTTGTATAGGAATAGCGATTTGAAGTAAATCTATTTCCTCTCCATTAAACAATTGTGTTATCTGCCAAGAAAGACACGGGGTTACATGTATTGCCGTCATAATGTTTGATAGTACACAACAACAATATTCTCCGTACTGCAGGATATTTACCTTAAAAGACATGCATGTCAGTGCTTACAATACCACTCGCACGCAGCACTCAAGCTACGGAAACCTTATTTCATGTGATCGTGTGTTTGTGGGTGTGCAAATAATGCTATATTTGCAGGACAGTTTTAATATTCAGCGGAATAACTGGGTCTTTTGTACGCCGTGAGACAGGAGGCATCCAAGACCAATAAAAAACTGGCCTTTGGGTTAATTCTTAACGGACAGAGGAGGAAGATATAATCATACTTAGAGAACCCTACACAATTTTTGTGCTTTCTTGGCATGTTTGGATATAGAAAGGGCAGAAAGGCTTCATAAGTTTAATATTTTCAGAGAATGACCTTTGACTTTAATAGAGTGACTCGCCAATAAGGATATATTGTATCTCAAGGGGCTATGGAGCATGTTAGTGTGGTTTTAGATTATGGGGGATGGAGATTTAACGTTGTCCCTCTCTGAGATGTTCAATGATCCGGGAGCTCCAGACAGAGGCTGAGCGGCGTGTGTCTGTCAGTGGTTTTCGATGCCATAAATAATGTAGCAGCTCTTTGGAACGTTTGAGGAAAACAGATATCTACACAGTGAAATTGACTCTGGCAGTTCTCAACAAACTGCATCAACTGGGGCTCCTCCATTGTCAACCACGCTGCAAAAGCCCGGAGCGTCTGTTACTTTCATCTCACTGTAAGATACGAGTCCAGTAAACTAACTGAAGATAAACAATAACGTTTAACAATTCGAAACCATTTTGTACGATTTGGGTAATAAAGGCTTCAATTTCCGCCTTTGATGTGAAATTGAGCACGATTTCCAGATCGGACTCGCACGGGGGTGCAGTATTTTTTTTCCCTTTTCGTCAGTTCTGTAACGAGAAAGATGCACGGTTTTCCCCATTATGTAAACACTCAGATGTACATTTCAAAGGCATTATACAGATAATCCACTGCAGGTTATCCTCGAGTCACGTGGGAGCATTGCCAAAGCCTTTTTCCACTACCTTGCCCAAGAATGTTTGGATCATGCCGCCGGTGTTGCCCTGTGATATCAGTAGGTTTGTGGAAATCTTCTGTTGAAAAACGACAGCGTTATCATTTGTCAGAAACAGCTACATTAATGAGATGCATGTGGCATGGCATACGGATTAGAAAATTATGTTACATTTAAACGATGAACCTGGTATATTTCTAAAATATTACATGAATGTTAGAGATGTTTTGTTATTATTTTACACTTTTGTTATTGTAGGTTCGTGATTGATTTTGACCCTCAGTTTACTATGTAATTATCTGTTGTTATGATTACATTTTTTTATTCAAATATGGAAGTTCGATTTATTTTTGCAGAATCTTTTTAAAATCTATTTTCAGTCGATTTTTCAGAAACTGCGTTTTTTCCAATCTGTTTTTCCAGAAACTATGATTACTTAAGTCACAATCCATCTCTCCCATTGTCATGAACCTACTGTTGGGTCTTTCAAAGGAGTCAGTAGACGTGAAGTACCTTGTGTTTGCTCGCTCATTAGGGATGTATTCCTGTGAATGTGAAAGTATTTGTTAAACCACATGATGAGAATACCTTTCTCTGATAGCAGATGTGCTGTAATTAGTGGGGGCTTAAGTTGTCTTAGAGAGGTGTGAAAAGTCATCACCAGCCAAAAAGCTTACAGTGGAGTCTCCCTGCAGCTCTCTGCCTCACACCTGCCCAATTACACACCAACGCAGACACTCAAATACACACACACAGCAAATCACACACACTTACACACACTCTCAAATACACACATCAAATCCCACACACTAACATATATAGCTACATGGATTAAGTAACACACACTCCATTGCACACCAAAATGGAGATATACAAACTGCATGAAGTGTTTTTATATGGTTATTTAGCTTTAAATAAGAATGTGTGCTGCTAGTTTAATTCAGAAGAAATGTTCTTAAAAGAAGAATTGACTTATGCAGCCTGTAACTCTCTTGTTTTTGTGCTTTCTTGTGAATACTGTGCAAGACAGTTCACAAATACATCACCTCACACACATACAGGTGCAAACATGCACTCAATCAGGATGACAAATCCATCCATACACACCCATCCATGCTGATATTCTGTCCTAAATGAGGGGTCATGTGCGGGTGAGGCAGGACTGGTTTTCCTTGTGCTCTTTTTGAAGGAGAATGTTTAACACAAAAATCCAATCGATCAGGCCTATTAGCCATTTCAAAGTGAGCACAGGGTTGTAATGGACTATCTATCAGCATGGAGCCTCCATCAAACCATTAGCACCTTTTGTTGTCCTCCCCCTGTTTTCCAAACGTGCTGGGAAGTTCAAAAAGGCAAATGAGGCGATCTGTTCGCCCAGTGCAGACCTGTGAGTGATCTCACCTCCGCCGACAGACTCTCCCCTCCTCACCACGGCAACACCAAGGAGGCCTGTATTTACCTCTGAGGCTGTGAGACGGTTAAATTAGAGCTGAGCGTGGCATCTCTGCAGTCCACTGCAAGTGGGGACCCCTGCATGTCACCATCACATCACCCCCCCCCACCAGCCATCCTTCATGAATACTAGATGCCCCAAGTGTTTCTCTAGCTTTTTTTTGTTTCTCTGTTCCTCCTCCCTTCCTTGCCTTTGGCAAATTGGCAGATTGCATTGCTAACATGGGTACATGTGTTAAGTGCAGATCAATTGTTTGTTTAACAGGGCGCTTATATTAAACTAGGAGGACATAATTAGAGAAGACTCCCCTTTCTCAACTCAGAATGATAAAAAAAGAAAACAAAAGGCAAAACAACAACAACAACAACAACAACAAAAACAAGGACGGGGCAGGTGGGGGGGTGCACAACATGAAATCGAAGCACGATCTCAGGGTGGTATCGGCTGCAGATTTGCCAGGGAAAATTAGAATGATAAACCTCGCAGAGGAAGCCTCAAATTCAATAAAATTGTCATCGGTGTCCTACTGCGTGTTCTGGGTTTTGTAGCCTAAAGCCAAAATTCACTGTTTATAATGATCTCAGGCAGGTGAGGGATGAAAGCCCGTAATATGTGATTATTCCCATTGCCGTTTAACCGGCCCGCTTTTGTTCAGATCAAAGGCGTTCTTTGAAACACTTTATACTTACTGTAGGCTTGCATCCTCTGCTTGCCAGGCAGGCCAATCGGCGAGACGTGCCAAGAAATCGCCTACAATGGGAGAAACTAAGCAGATTCCACTTCTTTCTCTGTCTTCTTAAAGAAACATTTGTTCACAATTTGAGCCGAGCAAGTCAAACACTTTGGGTTCAAAGCCAGGAGCTCCACATCAGGAAAAAGCAGGCAAACGTTTGGGCAAACGTTGAAAGGAAAATGTGAGATGCGGACCATGTGATCATTTCCAGCCATTTTAAAGAGCCTTGAGTAATACCTCCTTCCACGGTGTTGACGTTAGGGGACGAGCATGTTTTTATCAGAGCACAGACAAAGCAAAACATCTGGAGGAGCAGCGGCAAATGTAACACAGCTGATGTTTTGTCTGAGGGGCCTGGTCATGCTGTTTGATGTGTCTCTGTTGTGTGGCACATGGTTTGTGAGGGTCAGTGGAATGGAGAAATGGACAGGGTCTCTCTTTAATACACGTCAGGTACCAAGCTACAAAGGATGCCAACCTAGACCTTTCCTACAGGGCGTTGGGCTTCCATGTGTGTGTGTATATGTGTGTGTAAGTGTGAGCATACAGTATTAGTGGGTTTGTGGAACTATGTATGGTAATTTGTGAGTATACACACGGTGGAGAGTGTGATTGTAGTGTGGAGATAGATATATCCCAACAGTAACACATTAACAGGTACTCGCCTGACCTGTGGAGGTTCAGTGCGGTGAGGTATCCACCTCTTCAAATGGAAGTGCTCCTCCTACCTCGTAGATAGGCAGCTGAGCCCTCCATCCACACTGCCCACAGGAGCCGGAAATTGGGTGCTCAGGCAACACACTCTGCAACACACAGGCACAATGCATCAACAGCTCTGAATCTGACACACTTTATAGGCTTCATCTGTTAGAGCATTCAGACTGACATCTGTACATCTGGTCATTGACCAGACAGTTCACAGGTTCCATTCTCTGTGACCACAGAATGTTACACTGAGAATTACAAATGTTTTTGTAGATTCATTTAATATTGTTGTGCTTTTCCAAATGGTAACTGCAAAGATAGTATTAGAGGCTTATTAAGACAAGTTAATTCTTTCCAATCTAATAGGCAAAACAAATGTGATGACCAACAAAACAAGTGGTACTTTACTTAACCATTCTGATACCACTCTATTTCAATATAACTGATTCTGTGCTGTTTATTACTGCTTAACGATCCACATAATCATGGGGAAATACAGTGAATTGCAACTTGTCATTTCAATGTCACCACATTTAATATTATTATTACCCCCTCATCCTGAGCTGTAAAGTGCATCCAAACAAGCCAGTGGATTTATATAATATTCTACAAAGTCACTTGGTGTTCATGATTTGATGACAGTGACCGGAGATTTTTTTCTTTGACAGATGCATATGTAAATCTAGCTGCTGGCTAATGTTCTCTAGAATGAACCTTTGTGTGGAATCAGTGGTGGAGGCAGAGAGATTTTGGGGTTTACCACGACAGTACAGCCCCTGTTCCATCATTAAGGATGTCCCGCAGACAGCCACATCTGCGGGAGCACTCTGGGGCGCAGGCTCCCGCTCCAGAGACCCCGCGCCGCTCATTTATCTGGGGCGCTGCGGGACGGGGCGTCCTCGCTCTTGGACAGATGTGCGCTGTCCGCGCGTGAAAAGGCGCCGCTCGTTATTCGGAGCGGCGTGGGGCGCGGGGGGCTCCCGGTGCTGCGCGAGGCCTGCTCTGTGGCGGCGGGCTGCCGCTGGCTGAGTGACAGGCAGGCCCAGCGGCAGGCCGTCCTCCGCCGGCGGGACCCACGGAGCGTCCCGGCAGGAGCAGCCGTCGTTGTCATCGTCAATTTCACACGGAAGATAACTGACACCCGCGGACGCCAGCCCGATCTTTATCCCATTACTCACCACTCATCCACTCCCCACTCAGCGCAGGCACACGCAGCGTGGTAACTCTCCGCTCAGAAACACGCAGTGTGGTAAATCTCCGCTCAACCACACGGTGTGTTCACTCTGCACTGAAAAACACACAGCGTGGTAAAGCCCAGCTCAAACACACAGATGCACTGTGTTATCACCCACCACTCAAATGCACACAGTGTTCTAACTATCTACTCAAACACACAGACACCTACAAAATTGTGTTTGTGTGATTACCATCAGGGGAAAGCCTAGGAGTCTGAATAACCTCCTAGTCCGTAAGTTGTGAGTTAGCTTAATCTGTTCTGAAACAATCTGCACAGTCCAAAAATGTGATAGCTGGTTTATTCATCCAAATGTGATAGGCAGAGGGATTTTCACGATAACTGTTTACATGCCACTTCAAATGTAAAAACACCTTTACAGAAGGCAGTAATTTCGTGCACCCTCAAGTTAGCCAAACAATAGAAGCATTCTTTAATTCCGCCATAAGTGGTAAAACGACTTGAAAGTGTAGCAGCCCATTTTGCTCTATTGTACCGGCCTTTGAAGCTGCTTTTCAGGCCATTAAGCCCCATTTCCCATTCACTGACAGCCTGTGTGGCAGCCGTTTGTGTTCAACAATGGGCTGTAATGAGTTAACGCTTCTGTTTTCATTCCCCACTTTTCATTCCATCAGCCCTTCATGGCCACAGAAGGCTGCTCATTGGCTGCCCACTTTTATGGGGCGCTGTAACAAGCTGCAGCTGTGGCATAGTTAGCCTGGCCAGAGAAAGGTCGCCGCAGAGTTCAGAGGTCAGCGCATTGTTGCACTGCCAAGGAGAAGTATATATAAGAGCTAGTAAACTTTATTTATCTCATTTGGTGAAAGAGCCTCCTTCTTGACCCCCCTTGTAACAGACCATTCAGGTAGCCAATCACACCCTAAGCCATTTTGAATGGGGTTCATTTTTCGGTGTAGTCATTTAGTGCTCTTTGAATTTGAATGCGTGTGTGATCTATGAATGTTAAGGGTGGGCAAACCTTTCGGACCATTGAAAAAGGTGGATGAAGATGGATAAGCCCATGCTCCAGCTCCTTATCAGTTCCAGTGAAAATGAAGATGAGGAAGAGACTTAGATAGGAATAAAATGGCTGGTCTAATATCAGAATAACTGGTTTTCAGTGAACTGATTCCTAAAAGTCCTTGAGTGTGGACAACCACAGAGGTCACACAAAGCAAGCCGCCTACAGTTGCTCTGCCTGGTTGTTTGCTTTATATAAAAATGGTTACACGCAGCTGCGAACTGCAAATTGACATATCTCAATGGCAACACACCTGACACCGGTGAGAGTCTGTCAAGGTTTGGAAAGGCACACCACATGCGCTCTCCAGCCGTGGCAGAGTGGCGGGCGAGACAGTAACCTGAACAGAGCAGAAAAAAAGCAGCCAATCACTAAAATCAAACTGACCCCTGCCACTCTTCTCTCCCACGACTCACTTAATCTTAATTGAATCAGCCTCACCACAGCCGGTGACACTGAGAGATTGCACAAACCTGGGAGGCCTGGTCTGGCCAGAGAAGCACCCACAAGCTCCCCTTTATTCATTAATTTGTCCCCGCGCCTCCACTTCCCTCATTCCTCACTGTCTCTGGAAGATAATGTCCCAGCGAGAATTTGATCTCTCACTGTGGTCTGCTCTAGAGGGCTCCAATTTTTCAGGCTTGTCCAGTGAATGCACCTCTAACTCCCCTCCCTTCCCACCTAACTAAAGAGAGGAAGAAAATGACCCTCCTTTATTCTCAGTGCTGGTGATGACAACACCTCTCCTGGACTGAAATTTTTGGGAGGCTGCAACTCAACAGCTGAAAAGGATCATTTTGTTTTTGTCTGTTGTTCAATAGGAGAAGGAGATTTAATCAGCATTTGGAAATCCATAATGCTTGGTTTTCATTTCAAGCTCAGAATTGTGAGGAAAATTTGGTGCTGTTGTTCACAACCTTAAACATTGAACATACTAAAATGACTGAACAGAATACATTGAACTTATAATAAGTGTGTTGTAGTAATGTGAGATATTTCATTTACGTTTTCGTTGGTACAGCCAAACCATACCGAAAAACTTGTGATTCCGTTGCCATGCACAACATAAGATTGCACAAGTGTATGTATGTTCTGTTACTATTTTAAGAAGAAGAGAAACCAGATGTCATCCAAGTAATTTTCAAACGTTATATTTTGCAAATTATCTGTTTGAATATTTTCCGAACCAGCTTAGGGTGTGAAATGACTAAAGGCTGAGAACCTTGCTCAAGGGTACAACAGCAGTGCCAGAGCTAGTGTTTGAACATGCAACTGTCTGGTGATGTGCCAGGTTTCTGTGTGTTATACAGTGCTTCTGCTTCTGTGTTCCTCGCTGTTTGTTCAGAGATGTGTGTGCCAGGCAGGCGGTGTCCTGGAGAGTCACACCCTGGAAACAGTGCCATGAAGCGGGACTTATGGAGGATTTATGCAGCAATTATGCATATGCAATGTGTGAATTTCTGTTAATTTTCAAGTTTATATAAAATTATTTAATGTAGTAATAATAGTAATAATAACAATCATCATCATCATCATCATCATCATCATCATCATTTTATGAAATGAATTGTGGCACTATATATCATGCATACGTCTGTGAAGGAGAAGGACAAATCTTCATAAGAATGGCGGGCCGAGGAGGGCAGGTGTTGTGTTGATAATGTATAATGTAGATGTGGAGCAGGGAGAGGAGCACAGATGCAGGAAGCTCTTATTAGCTCTGATAAAGCAGGGGAACGCGGGGATGCTAATGCCTATTGTTCCTGTGTACCGAGCCCGGCTTCCTGACGAAGCCACAGAAGGCCCAGGCACGTCTGTGAATTCACATTAATATGTGAGAGCGGCTCTTTAAAGACACGTCTGTCGCAAAAAAAGGAGACGATGTTAGGCCAGCGGTGTGCGTGCTGTTATTTGATCATTTGTGTCTCTGCTACAATGTAGCCTCTGTGTTCCGGATAAGAGGAAAGACACCAGATTATGCCTACAGGCTACGTTCATTCATTATGCATGTACATTATTCATACAATTATTGATAATGCTTTTCATAACAGTGATTATTCATACATTAATGATTGCAGTTACTAATGTTAGAATTAAAGATATTATTATTAATGTTGAATCATTTGAATCATAATGCGGTCCCAGCAGTTCTCCTCTGTCATTTAGTTCAAAGCGGCGAGGAGATTCCATTGAAGGTGAAGTACAGAGAGTGGCCGTGAGATGTGTTCCCTCTGCGTCTCGCCGCAAACAGCACCTCCACCAGCCAGGGAATCTGCCATTTCTCACAATGCAAATACAGAAATAGAGTCATGTGAAAGCATCTTTCTATGTTTAGAACATTTGGCAGCCACACGAGACATGCTTTTTTATTGTTATTTTTTCCCTAAAAAAGGTCTTATTTATACCAGCGCTTGAGAACCACAATTGATTTTGACATTGTGTAAGATTCACTTTCATGAAAGAAGCTATTGTACCTTGCAATCACTCATATGCTGTGTCCCAGACACATGTTCATCACGTGTTCATCACACAATATGCTTGATTATCATCTTTACCAGACAAAAATCCTATTATTGGTGTTTAATTGATCCTTTACAAAAGCACATGAACAGGGACATCTTTCAGAACAAAGTACTATAGTAGAAAAGTATTACAGAGATAGTAATGGCAGAGATACAATTATGTTAATAATAATAATGTTTAATAATGTTTTTAATAATGTCATTCACAATTGGCATATACGTTGAGGAATTTTTTTGGACTGATAAATCAGCATTATTTAATTTGTTGCAAAACCAAAAATGATTACTTAAAACTTGGTTCTCATTTTGAAAATATATCTTGGCCTTTTTTGGGTCTTTTTTTTACCTCATTCAGAAGTAAGAGCATAATTGTCTTTATCTGTAATGTGTGAGCTCATGATCATAGTTTGAACCTAAGGACAATTTTATTTTTAAAAGCTCTTCTCAGTGCCTCTGGCTCCTAAAAGGGCAAAAATATATACAGTATTATGACTGCATGAATGAATGAATGAATGAATGAACGAATGAATCAATGAATAAATAAATAAAACCATATGTCATTGTTTCAAATTTATATTATGCAGCATTCACTCAAAAACAGTCTGAGAGTTGTGGAGGCCATTGGCCATCAGAAAGACAATCAAGTTAGTGAGTCAGTTTTGTCATGCAAACCTTTGTTGAGTTGGAGGTTGTTTCCAAAATTAAACATGATACATCTGGGTTTGTGCAAATTGAAAGGAGTCAGTAAGATGTGTTATTTCCCCCATGAGAAGTATTTTTAGACCTTCTTTTCTCTGATTGGGGAAAAGTTTTATTTCTGGTGCTGTGTGAAAACCAGTCTGCTATAACTATTTTAAATGCATTCAATCTGAACAGGACCACTTGTTTAATTTTATTCAGTATTGCTCAGTACACATTATTTGTATAGAGAGATTTAAAATCATGATAATGTGTCATGTTTCATGTCAATGTAGTGAAGCTACACTATTTGCTTTTTATCATTAGAATTTAATATACTGTTGCTACACAGATAGCAGTGATTACATTTTGGGCAGCCAGTTTGTGGTCGGTAGCTGTTGTGTGTTCTGTCATAATCATCATCATCATCATCATCGTTATACTGTAATAGCAGCAACTAACTGTTCTAATTTTAATGAACTGACTTTTATTAAAAAAACATGTAGGCTAATCAGTTTTTTGCTGAAGAATTCAGCTGTATAAATGTATTTTGTCTTTTATTTCCAAGAGAATTAATGTCAGAATCAGAACATATTCATGATATTGTTTTTGTATTTTTAAATGTACTGCCATTGGTCCCAATGAGAACACTACACTGAACCACTTCCCTAAATATTAACCTATAAAAAGGGATGATGCTGTATGTAAAAAAGTCAGCTATAGGAGGAACATGCCCAAGGTAATCTGATAAGCTAATTTAACTTTTTTTGCATGTACACAAACACTTGATTTTTTGACAGAATTATTTGAAATCTCTCATCACAGTCATCACTGCATCATTCTGGAATTGAGTTGGCTGGTATGAGCACCCAGGAAAAACTATTCAATAATGTATGGTGCCCCCAGACTCATCGATATGTCTGAGATCCATCTTGTGTGTTGTTTTTGCCTGGATGGGAAACGTGGTCTGTGATTTTCTGACCAGTCCTTTTTTGGACCTTGCTTCTTACTTGGTAGCACACCAATGAGGATTCAATAATAAATAAAATGTTGCTGTAATGTGTTTTTGAGAGAAAAGTACATGGGGAATGGTGCTTCTTGAGTTCTTACAGGGCCCATGGTCTTGCTCTGCTGGGCTGTGATGCAGCAGGATCAGGTTACCAAGGTCCAGTCGATGCAGTGGAAGAGAGTGAATGCCAGGGGAGTGTTTTTATTGCTTTTGGTCTTGGGAGAATGGATGCTGGCAAGTGTTAGATGCCTGTGTATTCCCTGGCTTGATCCGCACTCAATAAATAGTAAATCTATTTCCAACGCCGGCGGCATTGTGCAGGAAGTCTGTTGCAGCTGACCTTTAAGTTAGCCATTTAGTGAAACAACATTATCATACCAAGCCCTTCTACTTACAGTGAAACGCTAGCTTTGTGCCAGGCTCGGGTGTTGTAGATGTTTCCAGTCTAGCGGGGGGGAGCCGTACTAAAGACAGTGTCTGACAGTGCGGGAGTGGGTTAAGATGATCGGGTTACCGGCCTATGTGTTGTATTACAAAAAAGCAAATTTTGCCCTCATAATCGGCAGTAATGCTATTCCCATCGATAAACCCAACAAAACGGTGTTCTTAAGAGATCTTTTTTCAGGCTGTTTGCCCCGTAATTGTCTTTCAAGTGGCTGCAGGCAGTGAGTGATATTCCGGGCCAGGTGGGCTGTAAATAAATTTAGCCGTTTTGTGATGAGTGTAATGCGGGAGAAGGCTGATGTTAATGAGGGCTGTGGAGACAGAAATCCTCCTACCTCTCCTAAAATAGGACCAGTCTATCCTCCAGCACTTTTTAACATATGAAAAAAGCGAAACGATTCCCTGACCCATATGGAATCTCCATATTGATTTTGTGTTAGATTACATTCCTTGTGTCCTCTCAGTTGTGGTCTTTTTATTCCATGTGCCGTCATTCGGAAACAGTGGCGGTTAACATGAAATGGTCTAAGGTGAGTTGCACCTCACCTCTTGCAATGTAAAAGACACACTGTGACTTTGATTTATACTGTATTTTGAAGTTTGTTTTCATACTTCAGTTCATCATATGTAAACTGTAGTCATGTAGATATCAGACTGAGCTCTCATATGGCTCTCATATCTGAAAGCTTGACGAAGATGCTCATGGGTGCTGATATAATTTTGTTGATAACCAGGAAAACAGCATTGCTCCTGGACAGAGATTGTGCCATTTGAAATACAAGTATATACAAATGAAAAGGTGTAAAATATGAGGTTCATCTGTGAATAATGCACTCTTGGTTACCCAGAGTACCTTGCTGAGGGAGGGTCTGATGTCACGCTGGCCCTGAGGCCTGGGCATGTACCATTCCACCAGCTTTACCCTCAAACAAATTGCCAGCAATGGCAGGAGGGAACTGTGGTCTTATATTAAAAAAAAAAAAAACCAGTATGGTAATGCTTGATCTTCCTTCAAGATAAACTCCATACACTAAATCCCATGAAGTGTCGCAGCTGCAGGCAACAACATTCCATGTATGTGAATGGCAACAGGGATTTTTACTGCAGTAGGACCAGGCTGACTGTAATTAAACTAATTAAACAATATCATTAATAAAATATCACCGAAGCAAGCTGTTTACGATGCGTGGGCAAGGGCACGTGAAAAAGTGCATTTTATTGTGTGTTTTTGAAAGGGTTCCCCTGTGGTTCCCACTGTTCGGTACAAAGAGCCCATTTCCTAAAGCATATAGATACTTAAAGAGCTGCATATACATTACAGCTCCCATGTGGAAGTGCATACCTACACCTCCACCTCCAGAAATAATCCTGCAACCAGGAACAACCATGTTTTAGATCATAATGATACCTGTATTACTGCTGTTACTATATCCAGTGCTCCTTCCATTGCATTCGTCCTCCCAAGTATTACTACTTCTGCCACTATAACTGCTACTTCTACTGCCTGTGGTGTTATGTATTGGCAGTGGAAGGGTTTTGTACCCACTACCAATACTGTTATGACTAATGCTATGACTACTAAGACTACTACTAATTTTCTGACTACAAATGCTACTCTGACAAATTTTATAACTACATTATGATTTGAAATTACAAATGGAATTAATTTTTTGTATTTAAAATGTATTTTGTGTCTGTATTGTATATAAATCTTTGTAACATAAAATCATACAGGACTTGTTTTAATCTTATTTGGAAAGTAAAAAGATATACCCTAGAAATGGATTTGATATGTGGATCTGTTACAGAAGTCAAGAGCTGAGAGTCTTTGTGTGGCTCTCTGAGTCTTCAGGTGGCTGTAGGGCAGAATATGGATGCATACTATGGCATTGTCTCTGTCCATGCATCTATATGCTGAACGCTGAGTGGTGTCTGTTTTGACAAATATTCATTTCGGGCAGCTCCACAGGGGAAGTCAACTTGTCATCAGTTATCAAAATATAAACAAGCCAAGTAAGAATGTGTTGCTATCACATTATTTAGGGATGCAATGAGGCTAAATGGATTTGAAATGTGTTATATCTGATGTGGCTGAGGAGCGTTTGTTCCCCTCAGTTGGCGTCTGTGTTTCCACAGTGGCCGTCTCAGTGTCACGGTGTTACAGCCGTGGGACATGGCCTCTCGGTGGGTCAGACGTGTCCGGCTCTGGTCTCTGCACCTGGACGAGCGGGAGGTGACTAATGGCCACAGCGGTGACCTCTCTTAAGAGCCGACAGACTCTGACCCCGGCCGTTTACCGACATTAATCACCGCCTGCTCCAGGACGTTTTAGTGCACTTGCTGAAAGCTACTGTCTCTTTTTCCCTCCCATCCCCCCCAACACTAGACATTGATCAACCAGGCCACAGGTATCAGCACATCAGAACACATTAATCAAAGGAAGCCTTATCAGCTGGAACAACTTGAATATGTAAATCTGATTCCTGTCACTGATAAAGGATAACAGAATTACTCTCGGTTCCCCCCTCCATCAGATAGCGCTAGCTGGCTGGGAGATTATTTTTCTGTTTTCTGGGGTGTAAATAGGAGTTTGATGAAGCAGTCCCTCTCTGAGCATTTTAAGAACATGACAAACAGAGCAGTGTTGTCGTTGGGGCGTGGGTGGCTGTCGAGGGGGCGGGGACAGGGGTGCAGGTTCATGGTGAGTGTGCTGATCGCCAGGACCTCCCCATCAATCCTCGGCTGTCCCCTTTCCCTGCACATGGTGGCTGTCATTGCCTGTGGCCATGGGCTCCCAGTCCAGGTGGTCATTGCCTGCAGTGACAGGGTCGCAGTTCCCCTACTCACATGGCTCACTGCTTTCAGTCAATCTGCAAACTACTTTGACAATTGAGTAATACATATTAGGAAGTGTTATCATTTTCTGCTCGTCCCACAACATTATGAGTTCTGTGGGTTCTGAAATGTGCAAAAATATTGTGAAGAAATAGAAAAAAACTGTAATGACTATTTTGTGTGACTCAAAGGTTACATATAAGGCAATGTAGCACAGCAGTTTGGTGGTTTGATCTTGTAGAATTTTACATACTGATACTCTGAAAGCCTCTTGCCTCATGTTCCTTGCATGCACATGTATTTCTTTATTACATTGATTAATTTATTGTGAGTGTCTTCTGGTCTTTGTCTTTGTGTCAAAGGCTAAGAAACCTTTCCTTGTGATGGATAATAAAGTCTTAATGCATTCTATTGTCTCTGGACGCTCTTCTCTCTACACCAGCTGTGATTAAATATCCCAGGTCTAATTGCACCCTTACTCTTGTTCTGCAGATGCATGGACTCCAGCAAATCCAAAGCAACAGTCTTTATGGAATATGCCAAACTCCCAGCCCATGCCAGACAGGACTGATCAATCTGCTGTTGTTACCATAGGGGTCACAAAACCTCTCTGATGGTTTTGTTTGGCACCTGCCTGGTACACATTGCACGGGCCGATGTATCAGGCCGAGAGTTCCTTCAAGCTCTAGAAGTGGCCAGGTGTGTTGACTCGGACAGAGCCCCCACAATGGAAAGTATTGACACAGCTAGGAGGAATTAGGATTATTCCAATGTTTAACCAAACATACAAAGGGAACCCGCTGCTGCAATCTTATCAGCGGCATTAACATGCGCAATCGGCCGGACCATCAAAAACTGTTTGTTGACAAACGACACCCTGCCAGATACGTGCCATACAATGGGCTGCAATGGGATTGTAAGTGAGTCAAATGAGTCTATAAATGCACATCATTGTGCTCAGATAAGACTTTCACGATAAGCAGTTGAGGCTGGGCTTTGGGGTTGCCATGCTTCCTCTGTTGATCATTAACATCAAACTGTGCCTTGGCGTAAGGGCACTGGTAACAAAGTAAGGCAGTGCATAATAAGCAAATGCACTGGATTTTAAGTAAAGGCTGCGATTCATGTGACTTCTCTCAACTGATTCACGGATCTCTGAGTGGTTCCGAGTGGAATTGCTAGTCGTCAGTTTGTCAGATCCCCCAGGTTTTGAACCCAGGACTCCACTCGACTATTCATAAGGTCTGCATCCCCCGTCTGCTTGTCAGGGGATTAACGATCAATCACATTATGGGCTCACCTATTAAATCAATTCACAGTTTTAGAGAGAGGGACGTTTTATAAACGTTTCCGCACCCTAACATTTTAGAAAGGAATCTAACTGCAGCAATTTCGCTCTATGGACCGTGGAAACTGTCTCGTAATTATACCCCATGAGTTCACAGGTCTTTGATGGACCAGTTTTTGGAGGCTGAACTGATTTGAATTGCCGGTGTGGATTTTTCTAAAGGCTGCACTGACTCTTCAGCGTGATCAAGTTGGCACACCTGAATGGTTTTGAGACAGGCGCAGTGGTGGGGTTCGGGTGGTCGTCAGGAATGATGCGGGCGCCTGTCAGGATCAGAGGAGACAAAGAACCATGCGCGCGAGGGTTTGGGGAGCGACACCCCCGTGTTTTAAGCGCGGGTTATCTCGTTTTCCATACCCCTGTGAGTGACAAGGGCTGGCGTCGGCAGATCTGTGAGAGCTTACCCCAACATTTTTGTCATGCAAAGACGGGAAAAGTTTCTCCCACAAAATATTGGAGCAGCAAATCCTTCTTAAGTAGCTCGCTGTCACAAACAGTTGCCTTTGATTGGCAGGCTTCGCAGGACACTATCTGGCATTAGGCTCTTCCACACATTTAAAGCCCCATATGTTTCTGGGAGACACGGTCTGCCACATGTGACATGGACCCTTGCTGTCTTCATCATGCTTAAATCTCCATATAATTACTGTGGTCAAGTTACCCCCGCACTTAATAAACAGCAGATTAGTCTTTTCTTTAATATGGTGGACACATATTTGGTTTTATAAAGCGGTGCCTGGGAAGGCCCTGTCGCTGGCACGCCGATGCATGTTAAATGGCTGGACAGGCATGTCATCTGCTCCTTGTCAGGCCTGTGGCTCTGTTGGCTGGACAGCTATTGTTTTGGAACTCCGACACTTTTTGTGTGCCAAGGCCGAGGCTGCCGAATGGGTAAAGCGATCCCCCAACCTTTTGTTTGCCATTCACTGCTGCTGGATTTCAAAGTATTTTTATTGTCCGCGTTCAAAAAAAAAGTAAATATAAGATTGCCTTGTGGGTAAAATTAGTGTACCAGCACGGCACAAAGGGGCAAAAATGTCATATTAAAGGGTGACTTGGGTTACTTCGTCGAGTCTGTCTGTCACCTCCATTGCTCAAGGGGCACCAGCAAATCCACCCTGTAATTACCCCCACAAAAGGCAATGTTGAAGTTCCTGTAAAATAAACCTGGTGCTATTGATGAAGAGAGGAGTTCTTCTTTTAATTAGGGTTATCAATCTTAACCTTGTCTGCTGGAGGTAAAGTGAAGGTAGTGAGGTCAAGCCATGAAATGCGGCATTGTATTGCCCTCCACAGCAATGCCTGCAATGCTAAATAGGAGTTAACGAGGACAAACGTATTGTTACTGTTGAAACGGGTGCAGAGAAAGTTTATTGCTGCAAATGATTTTTTTTTTCTTACAGTTACACAGAGATTGAAAGTCACAATGGTAACCCAGTGCTGCACGAACTGGTTTCAGATCCGAAACATGTGCAATAACCAACATATTAAAAATGAAGTGTAATCTTAGATCTCCTAACAGCTGTTCGTGTGACGCAAAGCTGGGATTTTCTAAAGGAAACAACTCGAAGCGTGTGAGAACTATTTTTTCATTTGACTTTGGAAGTCATATCCAGGATTACATGTTTTACATTTAATCCTGACACTTGGGTTGGATACAGAGTGTGTGTGTGTGCGTGTGTGTGCGCATGCGTGCGTGTGTGTGCACCCAAGCATGCGTGTGTTCCAGTGTGCCTGTGCCTTTTCAGTCAGGTTCCAGTCAGACACATCATGTGTTTATCATCCGTGTCTTTCTTCTGATGGCTCAAAGGTAACAGGCACAGCCTAACAATCAAAAGTAGCATGTGTTTTTCCTCCCCAAAACCCGGGGGAGAAATGTGACATTCCCACAGAAGGGAGATGGGCCAACCACCTCACGCAACAGCTCTGGATCAGCTCTCTGGAGAGACTGGTCCCACATCAGTGTTTTCTTGTTGCCATAACTGGCGCCCATGTTCCTATCCCCACCTTTCAGGCGCCACCCATGGGCCAAGTCATCACAGGAGTGAGGCTTAATAAAACAGGGGAACGGTAATAAAAAGGGGAATGGTAGGCCTGCACACAACCACACACCTACACACAAGTACACACTCATACAAATGCTGAGGCCTTTTCCCAGAGTGCAGTATTCCATTGTGCTCTTCTGTTTATTCTCTACAGTTCAGTCCGCCATAGTCTAACTCTCATAGCGTGCCCTTTCATCCTTGCTGTGGCAAAATCGTATATTATTCATAGAGTGTGTGATCGAAGGCAAAGCAAGTGTGGCTGAAGTAATAAGGCACAGAGCAGGGCAGGGAGTGCTGATCAACTGCACCGGAAGGAGACAGATGCCTCTTGTCTCTGCTCTTTTTTTGTGGTGGGGTGGAAAGTAAAGCCTTCTTAATGGCATGCCACAGACGCTCAGCTGGCTGTTTGAGGGCGGTTGTGTTAATGCTACAGCGCTAGTGGGGTTCAGACATTCGCTCCTCCGGGGTCGGTCCTGCGGAGCTGTCGTCTTCCTCGCCAGTGTTTCGGGCTCATCCCACACCCCTTTGACAGACAGACGGAATGGCAGATCACAGCCCGGGCGCATCTTATTTGCGGCACGCTTCCTCTTTTCCGAGGATCCCACCTTCCTCCAAGCGTGAGGAGCCATGGCAGACACGAGATGGGGCTCTTTTTTAGCCAGTGGTGGTGATTCGTATGCCAGTGTTGTTTGTCTGTGTACTTGCCTGATTTCAGCGGGAATAAAATGAAGGGGGGGAGCAGGCAGGGTGGGGTGAGGGAGGACAGCGACCGGAGGCATATCCGGTGTCTGCCGAAACACGTCCTCAAACGCCACCTCCAGTGGCCGTGTCAGTCAGACGCGCAGTGTTCCCGTCAGTTAACATTTCTACCCCGTGGGCCGATCTCTAGCTGTACATGAAAGCCGGCGCCGGTAAGCTGCTTGTTACTCCCTTTCTGGGTGGCGAGTGCAGCAGTTACACTCCAGAGCGGCAGGGTGTTTGTGATACCGTTACCTTTGCCGCAGTTTAAACGCAGTCACGGGCGTGTGCTGCGTTTGGAATTAATGAGTGGTGTTCGATTTTTCCTTCTCTCTCATGAAACAGAGGAGTGCCATCCCCTCTCGGCCGCTCTAAGCCAGCAGTGCTTCCTATTGGCCTCTACTAGTCCTGACAAGCATAGGAGAGACCTTTAACCTCCCAGAATTCCCTGCTGTGCTGTTAGAAATTGGGCAGGATGTGGGGGTGGGGGGGTGGGCTGTTAAAGCTCGTGTTTTTATCCAGGATTGAGCAGGGACCTGATCCAGTGCTCGGCCATCGTTTGCTCAGGCTTTGGCCAGGGAGGGGGTGCTGGGGGGTGGGGGGGTACGGCACGCGGTTAGCCACCTGGCCGCTGCTCCTGACCCACTTGAGCAAGCGGGAGACACAATCTGGTCAGGCTGCACTTTATTAAGGGGGCAGCATCACTGCCACTTAACACAGAGCATTGATTCTCCCTGCAGAAAGGAGGCTCTCTCATTTGTGTCCATTTCTTATCGATTATTTCATGTCTATTTTTATTGATCCACTCATCTGCTGCCTGGGGATGTTTTAAAAGCTCATTTGAAATTATAATCTCTCCAAGTAAATGTCATAATTGCCCTTAAGGCTGAGCACAGCTAGTGATGTGAATGATGGTTTTTAAGATAAATGACAGCATTCAATACTGGAATGTATGTATTGGCAAATGAAAATATTCACAACAACCTAAAAATTGCATTTTGTACAATTGTCTTCCATCATAATATGTATGTATACATTACATAAATGTTTTATGTATGTATGTGTTTCAGGTAAAGGCATTGTGGTGTGTAGTCTCAGTGAATTCTTCTACCTCAGTTCCTCTCAAATGACAGCTCTATACTGAACATAGGAGGGAGGACAGTTTGAGAATGGTAGTCATGATACCACATATTAGGTAAGTGTGACTGTACTTCCTTGGAAATTGCTTGACAATCACTCTTCCAGGGTTCCACTGGCTCTTCCGTTCTCCATTCAAAAAGTGAGGCATGGAGCAGAGCACACGCAAAGCATAGCCTTGGTTGTGTTTTGTCTGTTTGCTGGGTTGTGTCACATTTTCCAGCAGAATGACTGGTCTGCCCTTAGTGAGATGACTACTTCCATCAGACAGAGTATATTATGTAATTATATATTATGTAGCAACAACGAGATTCTGAGTGGTGTATTTGCCTATTGGGACTGGTTCTGAGTAATTGCAAACTTTATTGTACTTTTTAATTTAATGCTGCATACTGTGACATCCACAATATATTCTTCAAAGATTATAACAATTACCTGACTTTTTACAACTATTACCTGAGAATAGTGATGCCTTAACATTCACATTTATCCGGGATTGCCCTGTTTCTAGTTTGTTATATCATGTGATTCCCTGAAACAGATTTCTAAAGAATCACTGTGTAGTTAAATCAAAGCAGTTGTTACATGGCATGCCAAGCTATTTGATCCTTCTAGTTTATATTCTGTGTGTGAGTGGTGTCAGTCACCCACGGAGAGATGCACAGCTTTTCGCTGAGGTTTCTGCCCTTCACTGCACTTCCGCTCTTTGTCACAGTGCTAACAGCGCTAACATCATCTTTATTTGGGTAAATTGTCACTGCAGCCATTAAGCCATTTGTCCTGTGGTGGATGTGAGAACAAGGGCATGTTTGGGAACTGACAGTCTGCGGTTTTGATCCGCAAGGTCCCCGCAGCCTGAAAGAGGCAGGATTCATCATCTGGTGGATGTGAGTCTTAAAAAGTGCCTCAAAGCTCATGCCAAACTGCCAGACTCTTCAGCTGTCCCCTCAAACCGCACTGAAATATGATGAGGCCTTAAAAGGGCTTTGATCTTTTACTGCTGGGGTCAGAAATGAAACGACGCGTAAATGAGGGAAGAATGACTTTCATTTTGTCAACCTGTTCTGTTATTGTAAAGCAGGGCCTTCTGGTGACACAAGCTGGTATTAAGCGCCTGCACACACCAAAATTCAACTATGCACATAAGGCATTTACTAGCTGTAACAAAACAGCTGTAGGAATGCTGTGTCTGTGTGTGCGCATTTGTGTTTCACAGAGCATATATATGTGGATGTGTGCATGTGTGTACATATATATGTGTGCACATTTGACAGAGTATGTGTATGTATGTGTGTGAGAGTGTGTGTTTGTGTGTGTGTGTGTGTATGTGTATATTTAGGCTGATTACTCAAGGGTTCATTATTGCAGTTTGACTAATAAAACCTGATTCCATTCTGTTTGGATACCCCACCCTTCTGTTTTCCCCTCTGTTCCCCATAACCTCCTCAGTGGAGGACCCTGCACTGAACCACAGTACAGTTCCAAACTGGCGGCAGCAGTTCTAGCTGTTCAATGTGGCAGTGTTCAGAAAAATCTGTGATGCTACTGACTGCAAAGGAAAAAAAAAAACAAAACTGAAGATCGAAAGTAAGCCAGAAAACCAACAACTGACAGGAGCAAAGGCTTGAGGTGAAGAACAGCAGGAGTTAGGCTGAAAGCAAATCATAACCAGAAATGCACAGTTAAAAGGCAGCCTGTTTCATATCTGTTTACAACCAGCAAGTTCCTAACTATGAAAAAAGATGCTTGAGCAGAGAGGGATAACAAAACAGGATGATTACAGGTGCATTTGTACAAAATTGAGGGTATGGCACGTCTCACTCTGAGAGATGACATCGCCCACGCATCACATTGACTATAGACAGCAACAAAAGACAAAGGAAACGGAGGTAAAAAGCACAATTTTCGTGGCTCGGTCGTGGATGCTGTTAAGTTTTGCATTGCTCTCCATTTTGATGAACTTGACGGTTTCACTGAAGCTTTCTCGCCCCAGATCACAGGCTGGAAATGTGAGCCCTGAACCAGCTCCATGCGCAGGAAAAAACACAAAGCACAATCAAATGCATAAATAAATAAACCCACATTCGGAGGCAACAGTAGCATTCCTTCAGGGCATGAAACATTGCAGAAATTTGCAAGAGGACATTTTGAAATAATGCTATACCAACAATTAACACAACTGAAAACTCATCATTGTTTTCACTCCATTATGTTCTTTTAAGAATGTTAGTGTTAGATTGGGAGCCATGCTTCAATTGTGCTTGGCTTCTGTTGTCAAACAGATGGAACGCTCTTGCAGTAATTCCATATCAGCAGTGCATGATCAGTGGGGTACATGACTTCCACTTTGTCAGACCATCCAAAAAAAAAATCATCCATACAGATAGACTAGAGAAACCTTGCAACCTGGGTGACAGAGGCCTGCTACAGAAACCCAAAAGATTACCCACCCCTCTAAGCTGATAAACATTGCCTTCCATAAACCTCACGACTTCAGAATGAAGGAGTCTGCATCCAGCACTAATTACAGCTATCTTGAAAATCTTTTCTTCTCTCTGCCTTCCTCCAGACCGATCAATCTTAGGGCTGCCTGGTTTGTTGTGTCGGGGACACGCTGACATTTTTATGAAAACACTCAGATTAGCGTAATTGCAGAGCCGCGGCCTTCGCTTTGATCACCTGACGCCTGCTTTGAGTGAAGCATGCTGGGAGCAGGGTTTGGCTTTACAGGTAGTAAAGAGCGATAATCTTTCGCCTGTAACTTCAAATAGACTCCCTCGACTCCCCTGGCCTCTTTATATCCTCGGCAAGCACTCCAGTAACGCTCTTCTGACGTTGTTTCAATGTGAGGGTTCAGCATGGTTTTCAGACCGGCTGTGCCACGCTACATGCCGAGGCACAAATGACCCGTGCCAAAGCACTTTGACTCACGTAAATTCAATCACGCCGGCAAATTGAAACCACTTGGCAAGCAACACTTTGTAAGGGATATATAGTGTGTGACCCAAGCTTCCAGTACTGACCTCTGCTTTCGAAGGGGTTGGGAACATGAGGGTGACTGCGTTAAACAAGGGTGCCATTGTTTTCTTTTTGTCTCGTATTGTTTTGCTCCTCCACCTTCCAAGAGGCTTACTTCAAACATAATGATGATACTCTGGTTATCTAATTGGTTATACTGACAATGTTTCATAAGATTCAACCATCACAAAGATGTGTTGGGATGTGTGAGAGTGCTATCATAGCAAAAAGGCACCTAGCACTCCACCAAGTAGAGGAGGAGAAGTCTGGAGGGACTTATAAAGCAGTTATGAATCAGGTTTGTATGGATTCACTTGATAAGGGCTTGGTGCTGCAAACCTAAGAGATAATTTTGAAACGTCAAATGATTTTCATCATTAATAAATGTGTAAATAATAGACTGTACATAACTTTCACTATGACTGGCGCTTACAGTCCTTTAAGTGTAAATTGTCTGCCATTGTGCTGTAAGGCCCCAAACCCTCACATGGTAAAGCGATGAGCGAACGATCACTTCGACAGCAAACGCTTCAGACTGAAAGTCCTAGTGCTCATTCCTGCCCTAATCCTAATCACAAACAGATCACTGCACATTACAATCCCTACCCTGTTAATACTTCCTCAAATAATAAGCATTTAGTCAGGATTTATACAAAGCTGTTAAAGCCATAAAACTCTTCAAAGTGCAGGCTAACCTTTTAGTACTGATACCAAGAATGGTGTTAAACCTATCTGTTATTCATTAAATTTAATCACTGAATGTTTTACCTATTCATTTTATTGTCACAGCGGTCGTAAAAACATCCTCGTAAAACCTGCTCTTGACTCTTAGATTATCCTGTTAGCAGAATCAAACACTTACACATATTTGCCCTTTTTAGTGTGCTGAAAAATAAATTACTTTCACCAGGACATCATTCTCCGGATTGCTGAGCAAAAGTGTGATCGTTATATATATGTTCCTTAATATAAGTCATTGAGTAGGGGTCACTGTCTTTTTACTGGTCTCTGCTGATATGAGGCCACATCAACGATCACACTTTTGCTCAGCAATCTGGAGAATGATGTCCTGGTGAAAGTAATTTATTTTTCAGCACATATATATATGTGTGTGCAAGATTATAAGAATTACCTAGAAATACAAACGCATGTATACTTCGTGGCAAGGGCTTTGGATGCAGGACTTCCTTATCAAGCAGACCCATCATTTGAAAGCCCCAGTATAGGATCACCCATAGAAAGACTTACAGAAGAGCAGCTAGATCAGGTTTGGTCAGATCAGCGGAGATTCTATGGCCTTAGGTAGAGGAGATCAGAGTATCTGGGGGCTGGTGGGGTGGGTGAGGTATTTGACCTATTTAACCTTTGACCTTGAAGTGATTGAAGTGGCAGCTTCTACTGCTTGTGGGTGCAGGGAGGATGAGTTAGAAGAACACTCCTGGTCCACTCGGGTTGCAGAAGGGGATGGGAGGGGTATCAATGTGACCCACATTCTTTGTGGGAATAACTGCTGAACCGTCTGATGGACCGATCCAGTGAGGCCCTTTGTCAAGTGAAAGGAAACCAGGCAATGAACTTGGGCCAGCCAAGGGTTAACAAAAGAGTGACAAAAGTCACTCTTATTCAAAATATATTGGTGAATCTATGTATTTGTTCATCTGAGTAGCCTGCACTTCAGGGTTACATCAGTCTGGCTCAGTCTCTCTATCCATTCATTTATGTGGAGGTTAATCTATTTAGTAGGTATTTGTTTAATAATGTACATGATATTTATTTATATTAGTATCCACACCCTGAATTTAGGGAAACCACTGAGTTTGCTGGTGTTAATCTCAACCGATTTATAAATTTTCACATTCCAAACATTTACTATAATTTAGACAAGGGAAACATAGCCAGATGTCATAATGCCTTGTTTATTTATTTAGATATACCTACAGTACTTTCCAAAGATCACACATTGTAGATAAAACTGACCTCAAGATTCCTTTAGGCATCTGCTGAGCTTGTCAGGTTTTTTTCCTTCCTCAATCTTTTCCTCGAGGTGAAATCTCAGTTTCCTTCTTCAGCATTCTCAAATGTTTGCTGCTCCAAGCCCATCCTCGCTAATCTCCAGCTGGGCTTGCTGAGAGGTTCCTCCACTTTGTTCTTGGGAAGCCAAACTCCCTCCCCCCCCCCAGCACCCGGCAGTGACTCGCTGAAACCAGACCCCAGACCCCAGGCCAGATGGGAGATAAGAGTCCTGAGCCCGGTGCGAGGGAGGAGGTTGCGGGGCAGGAATTTGGCGATACATCATCACAAAGTCATTAAAGTTGAGCCAGAGCCAGCGCGGAGCGAACGGCATCCATTGGCTCCCATTGAGGTGCTCGGCTGAGAAAAAACCTACCCTCCGGCGAAGTGTTGTTTCAGGCTGAAACTAAAATCCACATGAATGGCTGTGGAAACAGCGAGGGATTGTTTTCGTTTGCACCGTAACCTTATCATGGGTGCTCTGTAACACACACACACACACACACACACACACACACACACACACACACCAACGATGGATGTAGATACTTGCTCCAAGGAATATGTGATGGTGTACCATCAATGTGTGCCCATGGAACTTAGTGGCCAAGGATCTCTCCTGATAAATCTCACATGGTGATTGACACAGACAGAGGGGTGGGTCCTTGGTTTTAATAAAAGGAATTCTTTATTAAAAACCTGCAGTGGATGGCAAATCACAGACTGGGAAGTAATGTGTCAAGTTGGAAATGATCTGGAGAATCTTAGGTCTATAATTGCAGTGGATGGGGCTGCATGCTACACGATGCATGTGTGAGCCCATTTCCCGCAGTGGTTCATCTCAATTTTACATTGATCCCTATTTGGCGAGGAAATTATGTTTCACTTGGATGAGCGTTCTCGGCGGTCGTGTTCATTTTCTGCTCTGCTTTTTAGACTCGAGCGAACATGGTTTGGTTTGGCTCAACGCGTGGGACTCAAAGTGATGAGTCCAGAAGGATTTCCCACACCCTAATGACAAACATGTAGATGTGGGTGAGGACTGACATTTACATATTTATGCAGTACTCCATCAGAAAAACTAAGCGTGAGCCCTTAAGTATATGTTTGAGTCAATGTGATGCTATTCTTGTAAATTTTTGTGGTCTGGGTAATAATCTTATATCATAGTAGAGATCTCCTTTTTGTTATTCTTATTTATATTTGAATCTCTTTTCAATAAACATATTAATCTATAATAAACAATAATATTGTATTCTGTGACAAATGCCAGACAGCTCAGCCCGTTCTGAGTTTGATGTCATAAAGCCCACAAATAATTAAAAGAAATTATTTTTTAGGAAAAAAAATGCATTTGGGGTTTATCCCCTGCTGTCTGTTTTTGTGGTGATAATTGTGCTGTACATAGGGACATGTACGTGCTGCTGGAGCCTGAGGATCAGTTATTGCAACATTATGTCTATTGGGCATAAGGATCAGCATCTATCTGGCTGTACTTACCACTTGGGCCTTTGCTATCTCTGGGACCTAAAGGGTCACCTTATAAAAGGTTTTGCTGATCATGAGGGCTGAATGATCATCTTCAACAAGAGCCTCATAATAACATGGAGAAGAGAGATATGCACATCTGCAAATACCATAGGCCCCACAGTGTTAGTTTTGCTTAGTCCCACACAGGCAAAGTTTATAAAACACATGATGATTCAGGTAACCCCTCTTCCATGTGAAATTTCATAAATGTCTAAAATGATGTCATTTAAATGAGACCTGGGAAATGTCATCATTGGTGTGTTTCTGTAGCATGTTAAAACAACCAGAAAGCAAAAGGCACTGTTTTTAGGGCCTGGTAAAGGTCCTACCTACCATTCCACTTTTTTAAGATACCTATGTTGCATGGACAGGAACTGGGCAGCACCAGCCTCAGCAATGGGGTTATCTCAGTGTATTACAGCACTTTAATTGCCATGCTGCATGCAAAGACACTGGTATGTATGCCACAATAGGTATAAAGCTTGGCCTGCCACCACACTCTGCCGCACCTTTGCCTTTCTCAGTCTTACAATGGGTCTGCCTGACTTTTGACACCACAGCATTTCAAGTGAAGAAATGCCAGCACTTATTTCAGATACCACAGATGTTAACAATCTTCGGAGTAATATCCATAGACCAGACCTGTATGTGGGAGTTTCTTCAGTACAGCGGGCATGGTAGGTTCACATGGTGCTGGCGCACTGGGTGGCAATATTTGGCCTGGTCTATGTTTACGGATAGCCATGGCCACACAAACATCTCTGACTCCTTGGCTGCCGTACAGCAAATTCTTTTTAAAGAAGGCAGCGCATCAGCAGCACAGTTGACGTTTTACACCCCGGTCGTTGAGAGACATGGCAGCCTGTCCTTTGGTGTACTTCACAGCACTGTTGTTAAAGCTGCGGCAGTGTTTATGAACTCATTTCAGCCAAGTGCAGTAAAGTCAGAGCTGTAAACCGAACGTTCCCGCTTCAATTTTCCCTCATTACCTCCAACCGCTCATAATTATCTGCCCATTTTGTCCCTTTGTCTGTGTGACAGCATTGTCCACTTTAAATGCAACATTTACTCTACATATTTGGCAAAGCGGGATATCCAATAAACAGCTCTGAGAGCTCAACCCTTCAATTAGATTGCCTTCCACTGGGAATCATTTTAACCATGATTGTAGTACAATTAAAATAGAAACCATAGCTCTCAGAATGGTTTTCAAATACTTACTGCCATTTATCATTAGTACGCAGTGTTCACTTCTGGTATGACAGTAAACTAATTTGCTATTTTGGAAAAGCAATCCACATTTCTGTTTGGCTTTAGAGAAAATAAACCAGATTTGAGCTTGTTGCTGTACACAAGGAATGCAAATTATTAGAAAGGAAAGAGAATGTGCAGGACCTGACCAATTGTCATATCCAAGATCGCACTCCACTTTACATGATTTAATTATTCATCCTTCTGTAAAAGTGAATGTAATGGGTCAGTTGTGTATTCTCAGAATGTGGTGTAACTATATTGTTTAAACATGGGAAGTGAGAAATAATATACTGTAACTAATTGCAATTATGAAGGAACATACCGTACGTCAACTGAACCCAATTTATTTGCATTACTAACCTACAAAGCATAAAACACTCTGAAGGATTCTGATGCTGAAGGAGCATATGAATCCAATATGGTCTTCAATTAGTCACATCACACTCTTTGCTCTTTGTTAAAACATGTGATCCATGCATGCAGTTATGATGTCTATTTATAGAGTTAAAATGATCGCGCTTCCTGTCTTTGATCTGTGATCAGTCAATCTGTACCTGGTGTCAATGAGTGGTGCACATGTGGATGGTGTCTGTTCTCCAGGGCAGTGCTGTTTTGTGCCCGTTCCTAATTTCAATTGTTTTCCGTTGGAACACAGGTCATAAGGAGGACACATGAGGAGGGGCTGGATGAGTGGCACACAGCATCCAGTAATGTGCTGGACCTCACAAATGGAGTCCAGGGAGCAGCACAATTCTCAAGGCATTTTGCCACCCTTGAGCTTTTCTGTTTATCCCAAATACTGGACAGGAAGTAGGACTTTGCTTAATAGAAGTGGATATCAGGACGCGCTTGAAAGAAGAGAGAACGAAGACAGGTTGAAAGCAGGAAAAGGAAGAGAGGGGGGTTGAATAAAGTGCTTGCGAAGGGACTGTCTTTGAAGTCGACTAGCTCAGGAATAATCCACACGCGTCTCCCTGGTGTGCAGTGTTGAATTGGCAGTGTTTGAAAGGCGCAACGTTTGAAAGGCAAGTTCTTTTCTGGAGTGACGGCCAAATTCAAATATTGATATCAAATATTATGGAAACAGTCCAACTGTACTTCAAATCACATTGTTAAATTAATTTCTTAAGCATGCCATTTTATTTTAACATGCATGTTATTTATATGTATGCCATGCATTTCCAAAAAATAAAAGTGCATATTCAGACAGCATCTAGGGTACATAAAGAGACAATATCTGCTCTTTTAGTCTTGCATTCATATTTATGTGTGGTCAGTGCAAGACTGATTTGATCTGGCAAGCACAGCTCAAGCTAAAAGATGTCGTATAAAGACATGAATAATGACAGTAATATAAATTGCTGTCCTGTAAATTGGAGGGTTCTATGATTGTGTACTGCTCTTGTGTCAGCATTGGACAGTATGGCATCTCACAGTCCCTCAGCCTCTGTTTGTTGTCCAGAGTAGAGGCATGGTGTCACCAGTGAAAGAGCCACTTTCAGCTGTAGACTCTCTTAACAACAAACTCAGCTGGCCCCATCAGAATGTGTTTTCATTTACTGCACTCAGAGAAAATCAATGGCAAAGACAACACACATCAGCACAAACATGGCACTAATGTGTGAATGTCAGCCCATGCGGAAAAGAAGGACAGAATTCCGGAGCCCTTTCTTTCTACAGTCTACCTCAGAATTCTGGGAAAGGTGGCCATTTTTTAAGGAATTCTGGAATGTACCAATATATCTCCTTGCATTTTTACTGCAGTTAAATATTTGTAGTCAAATGTATTTAAAGGAATTGTTTATTGAAAAATAGTTAAAAATACTAATGCATGACAAAAACACAGCATTGTTTAAGCAATTTTCTTAGCGCAGGAATTTACAATGCATTGGTCGCGTTGGTGAAAAGAAGCCCAGTGAATAAATTGTGAAAGGAATCTTTCAGTATCAGCTTCCACAAGTACTTTTATGTGATTCTGAGGTTAATTACTGTGATTAGTAGCAAAATGATATGGCTAGACTTTATCTCTTGCGTAGAATTGCTCATCTAGTGAGCTGAGCTCTCCCTATACAGGACAAGAACGCTTGAGGTAAAAGCGCATTTGTACGTCAACTACAATGCAGCTTATACATTGATACATTGAATTCTCTCTGATTGTGGGTGGTAAATGTTCATGATGGTAAATATTGCATGTGTTAACACTCAGGCATTTAGGGTGTGGGGGAAGATTAGTGTTGTAGCATAACTTTTTAATAAAGCCTTCTCTGAAAGAACAAAGGATAAAAGATGAACTGAACTGAACTGAACTTAAATTCAGCATGAGTTTACTTTTGTTTTCAATTTGATGTTTAATACTTTTTTTCTATTTTGAAAATCTTGTTGCCATGTTCATCAATAGCATACTATCCAATATCTTGTTGTGTCATATATTCCTATGTTCCTACTCCTATATATTCTTTTCTATGTTTTTTTTTTTTTTAAGAAAAGATTATTGCAGAAAGTTTTGCCTCATGGTGAACTGTTTCTTTTTAGCAAGAGAGAGAGTGAGAGACAGACAGAGAGGGAGAGACACATTTACACAGCGAGTCTGGCCACAGTATGTTCCCTGTTACAAAGGGAGGTAATTCCTCCTTGTCTCCCCTCTGGATTTGAGCTCCTGGGGGCTAGCCAGCAGCTTATGAAAACGGCGTTGACTGAACATGCATTAAGTTTAAAAGCAATAAAAGACGCAGACCTGCTGGTTAGGTGAAAAACCCATCATCCGATCCCTACAACGCAACTTTCTTTTCATGTGCAAACTGCATGCGCTGAAGCATTTAATTCAACAAATCCACAGTTGTGATCCACTAGAGATGGAGTTTGGGTTAGTTCAATTTGTAACAAACGATCTCCATACGATCAAAGCCTTAAGAGCCGGTTCCAACATACTGCTTAAATTAGACTAACACCAAAGTGTTTGGCTCCGGGACAGTGTTTGGAATGTCTTACCAGAAGAGAAATTCTTTCACACATATGGTTCCAATATCCATGGATGCCAGTCTCACGTCTTTAATGGGCTGACAGGGAGCTTTGGTGCTAACTCTCGGACTCCAGAAAAGTTCTTGTGCCGTCACTCACAGAGCAGCTTGGTCGTTCTCCCCCTGGCTTCCTTATTATGGGATGGATGAGGGGATTGCATGGTTTTGAATGTCAAACACTCTACCTGCCCTTAACGCAGGCCTAAGGCATTAAAGGGCCTCTTCCTCCTGTCTCTCTCTGTCAGTTGTCTGGGAGCAGATTGCTCTGTGGTCTGGGATGAATGACTAATCAGAGTTATTAGACTTACTTCATGTGTCATGGATTTATCAAAGCTGTAATTCTAGTGTTAGTCTTTTTCCAACAATGCATGTTGGAAAAAAACTGTCAGCCTCATTTTGATGTGGGCGTGGCCTCTGCCTGCATCTGGGGGAAATGTGCAGCATGACAAATGCACAATCACACAAACAGAGGCATAGTTCTCATGTGCATGCCAAAGGCTGAGAGTCCCTGCTGCTAAGTGCTGATGTTGGATTCAAATGACACAGGAATTAAGGTGCACAGATGTTACACAAATTTGAAATTCATCGAAAGTCAGCTATTTTGGATGACAGGACATACTAGGAGCAAGAAATCATTACTTAGTGGTGAACAACTTCTTTAACATGTTTATTAAACATGAGCGAAACCACAAAGACAAAAATACACCATGCAGTATTAAAGTGCATAATGTTCAGTCTTTTGCCTCTTTTGGCTTTAAACAGACTTTATCTCTCGCAAATGTTTTAAAAGCACTGTATGTGCAAAAATAAGCACATACAGAATTTTGGATGTATGATATTTCATATGTGCTGAACTGAAAGTTTTCACTCAAGAAAAAACAAACAAAAAAACAAAAAGAAAAACATTTGACAGCATTGCAGAGTATGTGTGCCAGGACATATCAGGATTCATTTTGTGGGAGCTTAGTGTATTTCCAGTCATTTATAAATTGTGTAAGAATCATTTCTTCCCCTCAGAAGAGGACAGCAGGAATGGAGCATGTGGCAGGAGCCGGGGGGGGTTGTGCAACTATTGTGCCATAGCTAGAGAACACAGAGACCAGCCACCAGGACAGGAGAGCCCCTGGTTTAGTTCATGAGCAAGGCCCGTCTGAGTCCTCGTCTACTCCATATCACTCCATACATCAGACGGCACTCTTTGTCATGGAGAGGAGTGAGGACCAAGAGCTCAGGAGGGCTTCCTGATTGCTGCTCATGTTGCTCTCTAAAAGGAGCCTGCACCCTCACACACCCATGAAGGATTCAGCTAACAGAGGAGCGTAGCCCAGCTCTTACTAAAGTTCACTGGATAATTCCTTTTTAAGGATCACTCCCTCACGTACCACACACACACATACGCATACCACCACCACCACCACCACTGCCAAACATAAATTCATGCCACTGACTTCAAACAAAGCCGCCTAAGTGTATTTGTGCAGTGCAGTAATTTATGCAAAAAGTGGCTTTTGTCGGTGCACAACAAAGCAGCTTTGATAAATGCCTCTTAATTTATTGTCATGTACCTTGAGTCAAAGTCAAACACTCCACAACCTGTGTGCTGAAAGAACACAGAGGTGGAGCAAGTAAAAGTGAAGAGGGTTTGAAGTTGCTTTTTTTTTCTTGGTCTTCTTTGGAAAGTCTGAAGCATCAAAGGTTAATCTGGCACAAAAGGTTACCGCATATATGGTGAATAATGACGATTTTATGTGCGCCTTAATGGCGTGACAGTTTGCAGTAATTAACCCTGTACAAGCCAGGACGTGTCATTAGCCACACGAAACGCAGGCTCCCTGGGGCAGCGGTTATGACTTATCACATGGTTTACCTTTATCCACCGAAGGAACAGAGAGTACGTTGTCTGGAACACATCAACTCAAATGGAAAGTAATACTGCACTCTGTGACAGGAGAGTGTTTCAAGGTTTGAAATGTACTCAAAGTCGCACCTCTTAACCCTTTACCTTTACAGGTTTTCCCTGTTATAATTGTTACTACGAAAGATGTTTTTAGCAGACAGAAATAAATACTCATTTTGATTAGATTTACCTACGTCAGTGTAATTGTTCCATAGAGTGTGTGCTATTTCTTCATTTTCACACTAATATTTAAACACATATCCACACACACACATACACACACCTCTTCCAACCACATAGATGTTTCAGTTTTTATCTTAAGTCACTTTCTCTCACAGCAGTTGTATGTTACAGAAGTGGCATATTAGAAAGATTTCTCAACCAAACTTGATAATGTTGAATCAGCGTTTTCAGAATAGATTTATTCACAGCAACAGAAACCAGCGTAACGTAGAAAAAAAGAGGATACGGCAAGGCAACAAGGCAATTAAGAGGCATACCTCTGCCGTGACCTGG
Source organism: Megalops atlanticus (assembly GCA_019176425.1). Lineage (NCBI taxonomy): Eukaryota > Metazoa > Chordata > Actinopteri > Elopiformes > Megalopidae > Megalops > Megalops atlanticus. Next base: position 22,537,011 of record CM032885.1, on the reverse strand, counting down.
TGCCTGTTTGTTGACACTTTCCCATAGGAGGCACTTGGAACAAAACTGCGGAGGAAAAAGCGAAAGAATGCTGCCTTTTGATGGATGAGCTCGTCTCCTGTTACATTCGGAGCGAACGCAGCTGTGACGAGCTGTTCGCTACACGCAAACAAGCTGTCCGCATCCGCCGAGTGCAGCGGGCCCGAGGCCCCTCGTCCCACTCGCACCGCGCTGACACATGATCACAGCCAGACAATACATGTGGGAGAGAGCGCTTCAGCTCCAGCGAAAACAATCCGCTCCTAATCCACAGGGAGACACTGCTATTAATTCATCTTGTTTCTCTTTGTTTTGTGCTCGTTTGTGTGTTGTTCTAGGTGAGGTTGGGTGGGGGGGCGGGATCGGTTTGTAAAAAATTAGGTTAACTTTAGAAACATGGCATGATGCAAGTTGGCCTGTGCATTTTGAAAACTCCTGTATGTTACGTGTGCACTCGCTATTGTTGACCTGTGCTAGTTTCGACCTGTGCTTATTTTTTGCAACAATGCATTTAAATATCTGCCTATTTTCCAATAATAAAGTAAAATACATGCAGCTACATGCAGATCCAGATCCAGACCTGACAAGCACGCTTGATAGTTGCTGCAAACCATAACCATGTTAGCATTGCTAGGCCTTTAATACTACTGAAAATGATTTTTTGGAATTATATTTGTATTCCTGAGGCCACAACATCTAGCATTGTGGGCAAGTGTGTCTTTTTTGTGTGTAACAGGTACATGCATTATAAAGTGGTGGGTAGCTAGCTGAATGAAGTGTCAAAGGGAAGAGTCTATGGAATGTGCACCCCCACCCCCACCCCAAATAGTGAATGACAGTCTGGTTTGTACCGTTTCTTCCCCGTGCTTGGTTTTGAAAGGGCACGTCTCGATGCTGGGACACCAGACAAATCCACTGCTCGGCTTCTAAGGACACTGTCTGGTTCCCGCTGCCTCTGTGTTCCTGTATGCCATGTGCTTCCAATAAGCATAATTCACTGCCAGTAGGAAGTGTGTCGAGTAGCTGCCACGTGTGGCTGAGTGTGTGACGCACTGCGAGGGGACGGAGACAGGGGCCTGTGTCTCCCAGGTGGAAAGGCGGGGGCCACCGGGATCCATGTGGAACGGATGCTCGCTGGAAAAATAGAGTGAATTATGCCAATGTTTTGTTTGAAATTTCATGCCTTTAGATGAATTACTATCATTTGGACATTATATTTAATAATGATAAATGGTCATTAGGCCATTGTCTGCGACATTTCAGTTAAGGTTTTTGATTTGGAATTGATTGAATTAATTCTCACTCTCCAGCATCTGGAGACGTATTTGAAGGAACAGTGTCAATATGGCCAAAGGAGTCCAGGGTCTAACAGGATTCCTTTTTTTTCAGCGGGAAATGCAGACGCAGCAGCATGCGAACGGCATCATGCTCAAACGGCGAGGAGAGGCCTCCACTCGCCGCGGAGGGGGGTCGGTTTCGGGACGTGGGCTCTGCCCTCCGGAAAGCTGATAAACATCTGCACCTCAGGCTTCTGTTTTCCCAGCTGATGGCAGAGAAATAAATGAGAGCAGGAACGGCGGGCCGAGCCGAGCGAGGCGCACACGCCGAGGACGGCCGCTGTCAAGGACCTGCACCTCAGGATGCACTATTGTTAAGTGGCTCAATTTATCACGGGCACGGGTTAAAGAGCAATCCCACTTCCTGTATTCCGCACTTAACACTCTTCTAAGCTGTTCTACAGGGAGGCAAAACAAAGCACTCCTCTTTCTTTTACATTGAACAGCATTGTTAAAAAAAGTATAAAACAACATGACTGACTGGCCAAAGAGCAGGAAATACATTTATATCACAGGGCTTTGTGTTATGTTTTCCACTGCTTCGCAGTGTTATGGACTGCAGTTACAAGCTGTTTTGGCCAGAGGCTGAGTGAGGGTGACAGAGGAAACCCAGGTTGTGGTTCCCTCATGGTCTTAACCATTTCATTGCTACATCTACTTGACTGTGGTGTAGTCTAGTGCGACACTCTGGATTAAAGATACAGGACAGCAAGTATTCCTACCAACAAAGATGGGTAAAAATCTTTCCAGTCCAAACAACTACACTGCACAGAAAACATTACTGTGTTGAAGATGCAGTTTTTCAAAACTGTACACTGTGGTTCATGAGCCCCCTCAACAAGGGCAGTATCCCAGCATGGAAAAGGGTGATATATGTCTCCCAACCTGTTATCATAATGCAAACGAGAGGAAATAACACATGCATGTACAAAATACAACCATGTGAGGCAGTGCTTACACGTCACTGTGTTCATGAAGACAGGTATTGCGCAAATCCTTCCAGGACTGTGCACATCTTTTTTCGTTGTCTATGTTCTGGTCTGTTCCATTGAACATTCCCATAGCCTTTTGTCATTTATTCATGTAGGTGTAGTGGGTTTATCTTATTAAACACAAGAACTGGCTTTTTGTATTCACAACCCTCCAAAGGGCCCATGCTTGTGCCAGTTGGCACATTTTGTGGTCAGTCTAGTCTTAAGTAATGCAAACATTTTTTGTTTGTCAGACTTTTCCAATGTACATTGATTGAAAATCAAGAGTGCTTCGTACTTGTTTTCAAACATTAATTCACTTTAATTTGGAAAACATCTCCGGAAAGTTTCCTGGCACTGTCTTTGAAGTGACAATATTAAATAATAAACCCTATTAAATATAAATCACAGCAGAAATGTCAGCTCCTCTTGTGATTTATATTTGATTTTTGAAATACATTTGATCGTTTTCTTTTCTCTTTTTTATTAATAGGCTTTAGTTCCATTTTAATTGAATATGTTTTTTTGTTGCTCACCAATCATCCCTGTGTGTTTGGTAAGGCATGTAATGCATGCCGTAAATAATTCAAATGAAATTAATTTTACAGCACCTTGTCTCCACCAAGCATGCCAACAGCTGTTGTCAAGTCGCAAGTTTACATTGTTGGTCATTACTTTCCCACAATGAGCCAAATGTTTTATTAAAGTCCCCAGAGTACCACTTGGATCAGGGAGAAACGCTGCTACTTAGTGAACCTTCCCTGAACTCCAATAATCAAAGATTGGCTGCTGTTACTGGGAGCTGGCTACTGTCTTCCTTTACAAAATGTTCCGAGACATTTATGCGATTGAAGTATTTAACAGTGAGAGTCCATTAGGAAATCACTGCCTGTAATGAAATGGAGTGAGCTCAGTTTAAAGTGAAGCAGTGTTTTATAGTTTGGGCTACAGTGTAAATTCTCCCCGCTGTTATTTCGGTATAGTTTGCGAAATAAAAAAAAACTGTTAATGTCTTTTTACTTTTATTCAATTTATTGTTTTGAAGGAAACCTTAGAGTATCGCATAAATTACAATGCTAAAACAGAATTATTGCTCAGAGAGGAACCTGTTTTTTTCCTATTTCTCTCCAGATAAAATGCTCTACTCATTTCCGATGAAATATTTTTGAGGATAACAATGCTAATTAATTTTTAGATCTTTAATTTATTAGCAAAACTGCTTTAACTGTATATATTAATACGACTTTAATGTACCAGGCGCATGTGCCTTTATAATCTTTCATTTGTATAGATTTGTATGAGCTATTTGTTTCTTGAGCTCCACCCATAATGGAAATGTGTTTTGTTCTGTATTATCACCATTCAGCCTATTCAGTATAAAACATAATTACACCATATGTATCTTGCTGATGATAACACAAGGCTGGATCTCAGTGCAAGGGAATGAAGAAAAACATATGAAATGTTTATCATATGTAATTTTATGAACAAGAAACAAGCACAAAAAAACATTCAAGTGTTTTAAGATAATTGGAGTACAGTGCTATACTGTTAGACATGTCCAAGAAATGTAGAATCTTGGACTCTGTTAGCATTTTGTAAATATATCCAAATTTCTGAATTCACTCATGGGAAAGTACAAGGAAATTAAACACATCAGCTGAATACTGTAAATAATAATACAAAAGTTTCATTGATTATGAGCAGATTCAGTGCTATCCAATATTAAAAGCATATTGTCTTTGTACCATTTCTCACACAATGTGATGACCTAATGATGCCTTGAAGCTACCATCTATCGTGGTGTTATATCATATAAAATAAGATGATTGAAGATTCTGTTTCCACCACGTTTGACTTGGTCTCAAAAAAGGAAAAATATCACATTGCCCTGTGTGATGAAATTCCAGAACCCAAAATGAAATAGGGAGGCGCCATCAACAGTGACAATAATATAGCCGATACTCCTGCAAAAATGATTAATTTAATATTTTCAAGGAGGGAAGACCTGAGAAGGGAGGCAAAGGAATGTGGGGTTGGAGGGTGGTGGTTGGGGAGGGGGGTTTCTCTCGAAGTCTGTACCTTAACGACACCTGCCGTAAAGCATATTGGAACGCGGGCAAACTCTGGAAGCGCATGTGAGAGGCCCCTATTAGAAGTGCTCCCTCCATGGCACTTTAGCAGGTGGGAGCGAGTAACAGCGCTCCGTCCAGACTTGGGAAGCTGCCAGGAACAGATGTGTTCAGTCAGATGACTAATTGAAAACCTTAAACAAAATCAGCAGCCTGGCCATTTGGCCTGCATAATAAGGCCTGTGCTGTTAAAGGCAGGGCGAGGGAAAAAAACACCCCTCTCATCAGCACCGCCATTAACAATCATGAGCAAAGATGAAAACAACGCTTGGTTTATTCGGCAAATGAAAGCACATAACTAGATGGCGTCCCAGGAGTCCATTTCCAATTTTAATAATACATCAAGGAGCCATACCCTGAGCAAACATTTTCAACGTAAAAGCCGAACACAGTAATCTACTCACTGTTAGCGCATTGAGAGACAACTCCCAGTGCTATGAATTTAGCAAATTTATCAAGGTACATAACATGATAGCTATTAGCCAAATTAAAAGCGAGCCATTAGCAGAATAGAGAGTTGCATCACTGGAACAAACTGGAACTTTCCATTCCAGAAATGCGGCTAGATTTGTTGTTGTTGTTGTTGTTGTTTTACCTGCTTCTCTTTGTTTCTTTACAGCGAAAAGCTGCAGCGAGAGCTTGACTCAAATTATGTGCATGAATAATAAAATACAATCTAATTAAAAACTGTGGTTAAATATGCAAAAAACTAATGATAATGAGATTGTGCAATACCTCAGAGTAAAGTGCATTATAAATTACTTAGAAGCGCACGTTGGCTTGACCCAAACTGCATTTTTGAAAGCTGTTTTGAACACGGGTTGCACTGCCTTGGCAGGGCTGACAGAAGCGGGCTATGGGACTGGGGGCGGGTTACCAAGGCACTCAGCCCCAAACCTGATCACCCTGTTGACCACCCCCCTCCTGCCAGAACAGCACGGTCAGACAGCATGGCCACAGACAAACACAGTCTGATGGACATGATCAGAACACATTCAGATCGCATAAACACAGACAATCCTCTCAGAAAACATGGCCCCAGGACAGACAAACACAGACACAACAAAATACAGCAGTACAACACAGTCCAATACCTTAGACATAACACAAACATGAAAACAGAAAACAAGCCCACAGCGCACACCCAAACAGCATATATACAATGCAACACTACCAGACAACACATGATAAAATTCATCACAATTAGCCAATATGGCAACAACATGGGTAAACACAGCCACAACACTGGATTGTCAAAGAACATGACCAAAACACAACAGTCAGACAAAATGGCCACAGCATAGCTTTGTTACTGTGCACAGCCCACCCTCACACTCTGTTAAACAGCATAAACAAATCAAGATACAACTGCATCTGAGCTCTCTGCTTTCATATTTGCTTCATATATATATAGATTTGAACAATGGGTTTTTATGTCATTCCACATTTATTCCTCCCCTACCCCATTTTGATTGAGTTGCCTCTTTAGTTACACCTGACAAAGACTTTGCATTCAGAAATGTAGTAAATAAAAAGAAACAGGCTTCAAAAGAAATATTTACTGTGTTTTTTTTTTGAAAAGGAAGTTAACAAATAAAGAGATGAAGCTTGTCAGTTACTCAGTGACAAGTTCAGTTCCACAAAGAACACAAAAAACCAAAGAAAGTTACAAGTCTTACTGTATTTTCAAGCTGACTGTCAAGTTCAATTGCATCTGTCTTATAAAGGAAATCACCAACCTCCTTGTCCCTGTTCTATTTTCACAGTTTTATGCATGAAAAATAATTGTAGGAGGAGTGGGGCTATAAACAGATAATAGTCCTGCTAGATAATACTTCTGCCAGTACCGGCACAAACGACTTTGGTAGGGGATAAGGTATATTGCATGTAAAACTCCAACATATTTACGGGGGACAATGTAATAGACCCTATAATATTCGCAGGTACATAAATTTACCTGACACATGCAAAATAAGGCCTGAATTTAATATTCAGGGAGGTATGACTTTATTCTCCTCTTGAGCCAGACTATGCTCATTGTCAAACATGATGGGACCATTCCACAGAGGCCAAACTGAGAGCACCCTCGACATTTCTCACAGTCAATAGTCTTGCAGTCTTGCATGCTATTTATTAACATTTTAACAAGACTTTAGGCTTGAAAGGTTCATCAGCCATTCAAAGCAAAGAAACAAATCAACTGTCAGTGGAAGGTGTGTGTTGTTCCCCTTGTGCATGTGACCTTCCCATGAGTGCAGATGGGAAATGGCTTTAGACGACCCTCTTCCGAGTTTTTATGGTCAAATAAAGATCAACATCCAGCACTATTCATCACTTATTATAATCATGATTATCATTCATGTATATTAAACCATAAACAAATACCAGATTATTAAGCAAGAGGATATATCAGATCACAAGGAGGAGACCAAATGCACGGGATATATTTTGGAAATATATGAAACATATGGAATACACTCTTATGGAATGATACTCTTATACATAAAGTATTTTCAAGACCAAGTGAAGACTTTCACCTCTTCAGAGAAAAGTGTTTGATAAAAATTGCATGCTTCATATATTCATTATGAATTTATCAGTTTAGTCTCTTCTGGTAACTGCTCTTTGAAAGTGTTTAACAAAAAGGGACATCAGTAGTGACCCCCAAAGACACCAGCTGAAGGTGTATAAGTACTGATTTTGGGGCATATAGTATAACACAGACAGGATTTGGGCAAAATTCTGTGTAAAAAAATCTTTATCTTATATCTGAGTGTCTTATATCTAAGATCATTGCAATACGTTTGACCTATTTTAAAAACTGCTGGATGCTAATGAGATCTAATTGTGACAGATTTGTTTAGCAACAAATACAATCATTATAATAATTTTAAAATACAAATGCAAATACAGTAGAATAGCACAGTCCCAGGTGAAAAAACACTATGAAGCATAGCTATGTGAAAGGTTTACTTGCCTCTTGATGTTTGAAATTTGAGCAAAGATTGAGAAAGAAAGTGTTTAGTATAGTAGAGCTAAGGTGTGTGCTGCCATGCTCACCTAACTGCTGCTGTGCTCTGTATCATGCGAAGGCAATAAAAATACAAATGGCTTTGCTTTCAGGCAAATAAAATCTCTTCAAGCAAAGACAATATTAATTTAGTTTTCCTGTTTGAATAAAATATTTCTTTTTTTTTTTTTAGAGGAAAAAAAATGCCCTCCACGATAATGAATTTCCTTCTCCAAGCTTTGTGGCGCCATGCTTTAACAGAAGGATAAATCAAAAATCCCACTGATTTGACTGTGTGCACATTCTAAGAGCAAGCTGATGAATATTAAAAGTGCAACATTTAAAGAGAAACCGTCTTTCTAGCTTTTAGCATAAGGAGAGTCAAGCATTTTATAATAGCTGTTGGCAAGACAAACAACTTGAGAGGTTGCTTTTTACAAACATAACTATGTAAATGAAATATTATTAAAATATGCATGTAGCTCTGCTGTGCACTAAGCTAAATCTCATTAACCCCTTGCTATGCATTTTCAGTTGATCAGAGGGCTGTTCTCTTTTCAGCATCAGTCTCCCATTGATTGTGATCTGGCATCTGTGCTGTATTAGTATGCAGTGTTTATACAGTGAGGTAGGTATTATATGCATCTCGCAGGTAATGAATACGCAAAGCTTTATGAAGTTATGATGAGATTATTGTGCTTCCTCGCCAGAGTACTAAACTGTTTTGGTCCAAAATGTAATAATGTTGAACAAATGTCCAACTCAATTTTGGCAATTTTAATGGTGTTAGGGTTTGTTTACTTGCTTGCAGATCTAGGTTTGGGCGATGTGTAATAATTTGTCCCTGAGTGTTTATTTTTATTTCATTTTGTATTCCATTGTAATGCTTTGCAAAGTTAACAGGGAAATTACACTGACATTGTCAATGTATCACAACATTTTTTCAAAAGCCCTACAGTTCTTTTGTTCTTTTTCCAAATATTCTAATTTGACCTGCTGACATGCATTGATGATCACAGCCGGGAGTATTCTTTAAATTCATTAAAAGTTTAATCAAATGTAGAATATGGACATGTGGACCCTGAGCTAGCCAGACTTTCATGCACACAGCTGCACATCCATACAAATGTCATGCAATGTCATGTTTGATGTTGCTCTGTATTTCCACTGACAGCTGTGGGGTTCTCTTGACATTGCTTGTGAACTGCCTGTGTGCTGTACACCTGTGTCTGTAGCTGTGGTAAGCCACCTCCTTGGCCTCTGTCATAGGAATGTGCTGGTTTGAGGCTGGAGGACAGGAAACCCTTCACCTGCCCTCACCCTTTCCCCTCCCCCTGACTCCCTCCAAGGCTTTCCCGTGCGCCCCATCGCCTCCACAAATCGCTTCGCATACAATTTTGACAGCAGCTAATTTCAAATTACACAAATAGGCTCTGCTGAAAATGATATTCCTTTGTCTGGCCTCATGTACAGAAATAGCAGCGCTTCAGGCTCCATTTGGTGGGGCTAAATTAGCATGACGGAGGGGAGAAGATGGACCGTGTTTTGCTAAGTGAGAGTAATCCTTTAAAGGTTTAATGGAAGCAATTATTGGGAGTATTTTCTCTCTTCTGTCCCTGTGTCACTTGATTGTTCTCATTATAAATGGCTCTCCCCTGACAGACAGCAGTGGCTTGGCTGGCCCGCTCCCTTCCCTCTTGTAGTGACGAGAAGGTCAATGGTCTTTTCTTTTCAGCTCTCCAACCTTTTTCATATTTCTTAATTAGGGCAAGTGGCATGTAAAGGTGTAGCTGGCTGGCTGTGACTGACACACACAGCAGCAGAATAGTGCTGCTTACATGGCGTGTAATGACAGAGACAGCAATGCCTTCCTCTGGTGACCCTAACCTCCCACCACCCACCTCCCACCCCCCCAGTGCACTCAGGGCTTAGTTCTGATATTGTCCCTAATAGTGTGAATATGGCATGAGTTTCTTGGATACCATAAATATTTGAAAGGCGTGTTTGGGCAGGATTCAAAGGAATAGCCCATCCAAGCATTTGGTGAGATGTATAGGCCAAAATTCCCACATGAATCCTCCTACATTGTCCTCTGGTCACTCACATGTTATTATTCAAAAATACTTCTGAGAGACAATGAGTATTGCATATTGCATTTCTAACTTGGAACAATCTTGAGCTGAGTCCTTTCTCCAAAGGGAGGAGACACCTCACATTTGGAATTGAAACCAAGCTTGATGACCCACTGGATGTTGAATAACGTGCAGAGGGTCAACAAGCTACCGCGGCATTACACTAATTGCTTCTGCCCCCACATGAACAAACAAAACCCTACCCAGTGGTTTTAAGAGTTAACATCTCATACGCTGAGCACTGAGTCAGACAGGAGTGTTGGTACAGGGCCTTGCCCTGAGGAGGCCCTGTGGAGTGCCGCCCAGGTGATCGGGACACTGCATGTTGGACCACTTCCACACTGCCCCCTTCCATGGTGCATCGCCCTCAAACCATAGCAGACAAACGGTGTTTGCCTTGATAACAGTGTTTCCCATCTGTTAAAATGGGTCAAAAAGCATGTTCCTGCTGGAGGTCTTCAACTGTTCCATCACCAACCAGTTTAATTCCGGAACGAATTAGCCATGAAAATATTGGGAGTGTGTCAATAAAATAAATCAACAGCCTACTTCAAAGAGCACTCATGACTTGTCAACTTTGTAATGGCTGGAGTCTAAATGGTCCCATTATTTATTCCATTGACTATTCCATTGAAACTGAGGTAATGCAACAATTGCCTTGTCTGTATAAATATAAGTGTCTATATAAATATAAGACGTAGTGGAAAGAATATGACAAAGCAGCATTTAGCAACTCTTGGCTGTACAAACATCCATTGCAAAGCCACTCCATAATTATAATCCAACGTGTATAATCCAACGCTATTTCATACATTTCCAAGCAATTATGTTAAATGCACTGGTATAAAGCTGTTTGTTTTTATGTGTTATTTTTCATCAGTCCAGATTTTACAATGTTATTCCAAAACGAATTTACTTCACATCTTTGTGTTGGCTTGTCACTGTTCTTTTAAAAGGCAACTTGCACAGTAAATGACTGTGGGAGCTTGAAAAAAGGACCAAAGTGCTGGCTGCTCATCATAAGCACCTTCAGTCTATGTAGAGGCTTCTCTATCTCTGACAAAACCCACTGCAAAAAAAAAAAAACTACAAATCCCGCAATTTTCAGCTCATAAAAACTACAGAGAGCTGTTATTGCCTTGGGAAAGTTCTGAATATATTTATATTTCAGTGACCCTTGTGGCCCTTGGGAGTCTGTCCTGTTTGAAGCACATTCTAAAGACAGCACTCTTCACTCTGTCCAGGAAGCCTCCAGCTTTCAGTGTGTATTTTAACAGACACTGGAGAGAGCTAAATCTTAGCCATATAAAATATCTCAGAGACAAAACAGGACAGTGTAACACAGGGCCACAGACGTACAAATACAAAGAAACAAAATTCAGTTTGTGGTGGGGATAAAAAAAAGAAAGAAAGAAAAGGACAACAGGAGCTGAAAACCAGTCTAAAGAAAATGATAACTGTGAATTATGTATGTACCTGTGAGACACATGATATTTTAAACTTTGTACCTTGAAATGAACCATATGAAACAAAATTTGGTGACTTTCTTTGGATCTGAAGCCTGAAAATGTATGATCGTTAAATCGTTCATTCAGACAGGATAATAAATTGTCTATTTTGAATGCACATGCAGGGGGAATCCACAGAATATTCAACAAGCAATTCAGAGAAGTTTAATCATGACTTACTTGAAGGAGAACATGAAGTGATATAAGCACAAAGTGCCTTGAATGCTCTCTACAGTGAAGTGATTAGGAAGTCCAGACAGAGTGAACCACAGGAGAGAACACATTATATATTTTTTTTTCCTTTTCATAGTACAACAGCTGTTTCTTAATTTACCGACACTATGCAGTGGGGTATTGAAATTTTTCCATGGTATGTTACTATGAATAACGTGCTTGCTCTGTCATTATCTGGGTCATTAAAGACGCAAACGAGCTTTTTATGCTCTAGTTTCTTACAGCTGTCATTGGTGTACAGTGTCATAATATGCCCACACATGCATGACTTTCAGAATGCAGGTATAATAACTAACTTTTGACACCTACCGCTGGATTCAATCACCAATTGTCCTTACTTTTGACTAAGAATTAAATGCAAGGGTTACTTTTGTCTTCACAAACATGGATTGGACAGTTCAGTTAATAGCAAAATTTAAATTAAAAAATCTATGTTTCGTCAGTCACAGTTACTCACCATTGTGTGATGTGCAAAGTAGTGATGATGCCTTTACTGTACATTGTTATCTGATGAGGTTTGGGTGCGCAATAAGAAAGATTCCAGTAATGTCTTTTGGTAAAGTGACCTGTACTAGGAAAGTATGATTCAGCGAAGATATGTTTGCATTTACATTTTGTGATTTCATTTTGTAAACAAGGTGATCGTTTGCTTTGCAAGGTGACACCTATGCTTTAATTAATAGATACTGCCACATAGAGGTTTGTAGTTAGACTAAAACAAATATAATAATGTTGTGTGCTCTTCTCTTTAAATATGTACCTTGTCTGTAAAGAGTGTTTATGTGTGTTTGTCTGTATGTGCACTTATGTGTGCATGTGCTGAGCTTCTGAGTGATGTAGTCTGTCTCTTTGCACACATATGTGTGTGTACACTGCACTTATAGGGAGTATGACCTGTGTATGGATGGGGACTTTGTGTGTGTATGTGTGTGTGTATGTGTGTGTGTGTGTGTGTGTGTATGTGCGCGCAGAGCACATGAAGGATATGACCTCTGTGGTTGGGGACAGGGAGGTGTATGGGGACGAGTCCTGCACTCTCATTAGCAGGGCAGAAGTGGGGTCGCCCTGACCAGATTGTTACTGACTTCCTAAAGAAAACAGACGCAGATACCCTGCCTGAAGAATTATGAAGGGTGTTGAGGACGGAAACATCTCAGGTTCCTGACATATTATGATTGGCTCAAAGATAGAGGAAATGAACAGTACGGGCCTGCCCTGAAAGCAGCCAAACACAACTTGCCTAATGTACACAACAACATCCTCATACAAGCACATGGTCAAAAATAACACGGGCAGAAAATTGCACTGAGCTGTAACTCTCTCTCTCTCTCTCTCGCTACCCCCTGGGACTATTAGCAATCACAACTCTGTTAGACTAATATGGAACCAATCTTGCCTCAGTTCTCTGTCTTTTAAAATGTTCCTGCTGTTGACATGAAAAAAGGAGGAAAAGTATTCCTTTAAACAACAAATTAGGTAATTATAGGCCTAATTACACAAGATAATCTCTCAGGCTAATGAGGAAGCCACAAATGGAACAGGCTTCACCTGCCTCTGAGGAGCTCTGCACTTGTAGCCAGATATGAGTGTGGTTGACAGCCAAGGTATAGTAATATGTTGTCATGGTGCTTCTGTCATTCTCTCAGAACTGCCACATGTGCCTCTACTGCAGCTTAGCATTTAGAGACATAGGTGCAATATGGCTCTAAGCATTGAACAAGGGACTGTTAAAAAGCTAAAACATGAACCGCTCATAATGTATAACAATATTTTGTTGTGCATTTCACCTTTGTCACCTTGCTTCTGTACCCATTTCTGGTTATGCATAAAGATGGCACCACATATTGCTGTAAAAGTACCCCCATGTATTCTATGAAATGTGTAAATTATGTTTTGAGTAAATTATTATTCATTTACTTACTTGTTTCATCTGTAGCACTAATCTCTGTGTGGTCTGGTGCTGTGTGTAAATCATGTGACTGCCCTCCCTTTTGTCTGCCATCTATTGCTGTGTGTGGGAACTGTTAGTGAGGCATAATGCAGCCAAGAACAAAGCCCTCTAGTAAACAAATCATTTATGCACTTTTTCATATTTCATATGTGTTCATATGAAATAGGAAAAATATGTATTCAAATTATATTAATACATTTTCACATATACTCACATCTCTTCATAGCTAAATAGTGTATACTTATTCACAGAGAAAAAAATATTAATGAGGCAATTGTATCGTAAAAATGAGCGCACAAACAAATGCACATGCACTGCACACAGACAAACAGACACATATGCACACACACACACACACACACACACACACACACACACACACACACACACCCACAGCCTGGATACAGGAGATATACAGCTTGCAAAAGACTAATGGCTTTTTAGCTGTGTCAGAGACAGGAGGCAGACAGGCAGGTTGCGGCGCCGGGCAAGGGGCAAGCGCCTGGTAAAGGCAGGTCAAGGGCACATAAACGGCGAGGCCCGTCGCTTGAAATAACAAACGTGCGCCCTCACCGGAGGGGGAATCATTAAAAATAATTTACACAAGCTTTCTGTCGGGTGCGCTCTCTTTTGATACGACGTTTTCCTCGGTGATTATCACCGCGGCCATGTTCCTGCCATATGGATGGGCGTCAGACAGGGAGCCTGGGCGAATACCTGGGTGGTTAATTAAGAGCTGTTTCCGGGGCCACACGAAGCAGGACTGAAATCCCCCTCCTCTCCGGCACAAAGAGAGGCTTCTTCTGCAGAAATAGTCACCAGGGAGAGACAGAAGCTGCGGGTAATTATTTGAGATAACATACACTGGCGGAGAGGGGGGAAAATGTGCATTTGAAAGGGCCTGCCAGAGAGAAAAGAAACCCTATAGTAAAAAGGTCAGCGTCTCCTATTTTCCAGTGGAGTGTCGACGGTCTGTAATGCCTTTTTAAAATGAATGACAAGGGATCCCATTTTTATAAATATCTCATTCTGTATTCAAACTCGGTTGTTGTTAGTGCCGGCCTGCCAATCCAATCTGAATAAGCTATTCTTAGTTGTCAGAGTGGGCTCCCTCCACTTTGATTGCCATTTTTTTGTTCCGTCAAAACAGCTGTAATATTTTTTTTTTCCTCCATTAACCCATCTGTGGCTGGACTGCAGGCTGTAAAATAATAACAAGGGAATGTAAGCGATGGGACGTGCCCCAAATAGCAAGGGTATCTATGCTGTGTGTCTCTAATTAAAGTATCTAAAAGGAGGATTCAGTCCAGTCATGTCCTCCAGACTGTGGATAATGTGAGCTCTGGGAAGACAGGGGAGGCAGATTTGCTGAAAAAGCTGCTTATGGAGCATAAAGAGTGAAGCCTCTTCCAAGGCCTTCCATCAGCTTGAGGGATGCAACTTTTCACCTGGCACTGTGTATGTGTGTGTGTGTGTGTGTGTGTGTGTGTGTGTGATGTGTGTGTGTGTGTGTGTGTGTGTGTGTGTGTGTGTGTGTGTGTGTGTGTCTGTGTAAAAATCATTGTGTAAATCACTTTGGATCAGAGTTCTGGGTAATGCAGAATCTACCCACTGATCCTGAATCATTATTCACCTTTCATTCAAAATGGCTGGGTTATGATAGAGGTGAGTAAAGTCGTTACGGGTTGATTGTTGATAGAAAGTGCCCAGACCGAGATCATCAATGACATTAATCAGGTGGCTTACATTACCCATAGTTTCAACCCTCCTTAAAAAGGGTTGCACATTCAGTTCTGTGTGGCTACCCACTTTGTACAATAGATGCCCTCTGCATTTCACAGTAACGTGCATGGACATCCCTCTGTACAACATACAAACTGCCAATCATCATCCACAGAGATAAAATTACTCTTACTACAGCTCTACATCTAACATTCCTATTTATTATTGTACATTGCATACCTATTTATTATTGCATATCACATGTTATCATCTAATATTAAACAAGCGTGCTCGAACATGCTTGTAATTCAACAACAATCCACAATATTTGTCATCTAACATCTTTGCTTGCAGTTACTTGTGTTTTTCAAAATGATATTTTAATCTCATATGTATCTGACTTGTTTTTCATAGTGATTAGACACAGTGATTTGAGTAAGAGATACTGTTTATTCATAAAATGTTGCCATTTCCAAGCCTGGATGAAGCCTCATATGAAACCATAAGGGACAAAGATGACAGCTGAGCATCTGACATAAGAGCTTAAATCAACAAATCAAATGCCCACACTCATTTCAAAGGGACTGTGTGCACAATGGATGTTCAACGGTTTTAACATTTCAAACCTAGTTTACTTCATGTTTAAGAACAAAAACAAACAAGTCACAAAGCAAAACATCTGTGACGAATAGATTCTAAACGCTCGCTGTCACTGTTTGGGTTTCTTTATTTTATAACTACTTGATTATATAATGAGGCACATTAAGTTTCATTAAATTAAACATCCTGCCTTTTGTTTCATGTAAATAATTGCAATTTATATATATAAAGCTTTTTTTGGTTTTGCTTAAATTGATTTCCTTCATAGTGTTGGCATACTCCCTCAGTGTTTTTCTTAAATAAGTCATGGAGTGTTTCTCCATAAATAGCCATTTGAAGTGTTTTTCTTTTTATACTTGCTGGCTGGTTTGAAAACGCTGTCTCTACTGCTCAATGTATGGCTTTCGAACAATCAACGTATAAAATTCTAATTGCAGTATCATGGAGGAAAAAAAAACTGAGGAAAATCTTGCCTTGTTTGTGAGTTAGGTTATCCCTTCCTGGGCCTCCTGTCAAGCCTCATTTGCATATTTATTTTTATAAAATGTAAATGCCAATATGATAATCTTTATGCCAGGTCTGCCAAGACAGAATATCCTCTCTGTAAACAGGACAAAAAACAGTTCATTTACATCACTCATAAATTCTTCGTGTACGTAAGTGCATCATCCTTTTATGTTGGACAGTTTTTACATCAAGGTTATGAGCCCCAAGTGCATGTGCATTCCCAAAAACACTGACTGTGTACTCTGTTTACCTCAGAGCTACTTACCAAAAGCTAAATTAAGGTGAACTCAAAGCTGACTTTGAAAAGCTTATAGGAAAAGGCATTGATCTACTCTTAACCCTAAACCAGCCCTAAAACTGACTTCATGGTTTATATTGTGAAAAACATTTTCCTGTTAGAAAAAAAAACATTTTCCTGTTCTTCTGATGGTAAATTCAATGCTGCAGAATGGTTGTTTTCTTCCTCCTTCTCCTCATTATAATCTGTAATATAGGCCTACTGAATATGTTGATTGCTTTCTTTCACAGCAGAGCCCGAGTCTCCAGAGTCGTGGATTATTTTAGATTATTTCTCCTTCCATCTTGTTAACACTGCATGGTGCATACATGCATAGATATTCTATATAATGGTCAGATATTGAGCTGCATGGCTTCAACATTGAATGTTCTATCTCTGCCTTTGTTAAAACTAAGTGTTCTGATTTGCTGGTTTATTACGTTTATTCATGAATGAGAGTGGTCAAAAGAAACATAACTATCATAACATAGTGGGCAGCACCAGAACAACCTATTACCAACAAGAACCTTTCTAGAGGAGGAAGGATGGAGGGCAGATAAGCTGAGAGAAAGCTGAATATCTGGTCAGAATATAGAATATCTTTGATGATATGTACTCCAGAGTGAGGACTCTCACCTATTGCCAGGGACACCATGCTGGTGGGCTACAAACGTATTCATGTTTTCCACAGTTAGGCATCAAGAAGGTACTCCCAACACACATATGAATCCACACTGTACTTGTTGCCTCCATTAGGTGAGAAACTCAGGTACTAACTCACAAAACTAGAAGCTATGTGACTGGACTCATAATGCGATAATCAGTACAGTCATACATGAATTTTCTCAGGAGAACTTAGATGTGGGCTGTTTAAGTGAAAGCTGAAGGTGTCAGAGATTGCCAGATGGCATTTGCAATAACTGCTGGGATTGAGCTGCTCTAGGTGCTGTAGTCAGGTGCAGAAATATATATATATATATATATATATATATATATATAAATATTATATATATATATATATATATATATATATATATTGCAGGGAATGGGGTAAAAGGAGACTATTTCATTGAACACATGACTTATCCACATAAGATTATGGTGCCCCAGGAGTGTGCTATGAGATCATCTCTCCTAGATACTGGAATCAGACCCATTTTATAATCAGATGAGTGAAGGTCACACTGGAACGAAGGTGGGTTGATGTGCAGCTAAGAGACAACGGCTCACACTCTACGCCTTCTTTTTGCCGGGTTTGAATACTGTAAGGAGCAGAAGCCATGCCCATCTCTTGCCCAAACTTTCTAACCATTCAAGCTAATGACCCTTTTCTAGGTTTGTATTGCGTGACAAAGAACACTGTCGGAAATGAGACCACACATCATGCAAATGATGCGATCTGACATGCCAACAAAGCAATTAAACAGTAGTTTGAGATTGGGGGGGTGATATTAACAAATACTCTTCCTGCCTCTTTCTCCATCTCTCTTTCCCAGTCTCTCTTTCTGACACAACTATGCACAGAATCGGTAATTGGCTGTGCTCAAAGCTGTGGCAGTGTTCCTGAGCCGGGCCATCTCACTGTACCCATCATGTCTAAACTGTCAGCGATTTCCCACTGAAAGCCCATGATATAAACTAGAACAGAGCGATGCACAATTACTTTACAAACACAAACCTTCCAGACTGACAAGCAGGGCTGCGCCATGCAGATTTCTTGCTCCTTTGCAGCTGACTCTGCTGTTTCTGCTGTTGCTATCAGGTAGCGAAGAATTGTGACAAAGCCCTGAATTCATAAGACTATTGCTCAGGGGGGGTGCCAACAGCCCAGTGTTAGGTGTGACTGTGAACTTTAGATGGTTAGAGGTGATAGTCCATGGGTCTGGAATTGAGGACAACAACTTTGAACGGCCTCACGATACCAAAGAGGCATTTACCCTTTGCTCACACTTCCTCCTGCTTTCCACACCAGACATTGTCCAGACGACTGGGCAAGTCGAACTCGGGTAGCCTCGAGTGACAAAAGCTTGCTTAGTTTCTCTGCTATTAATCGTTTTATGGCGGAACGAGGGGGCAGCAGACAGCTGCTGTTAAATGAGAGACGAGCGCATGGATGCATTTGTGGCTCTGCTGTCCTCCAGGGGTAGGAGCACGGCTCAACTTCTTGCTGCATCTCTAGCAGATGCTAAGCAGCGCTCTCTATCGGCTCGTTCCCCAGGGGAGTCGCGGAATGCACGAGTCCCCTCCTGGTCTTTTCGTGAGCAGTAAACGGTGTTCAGAGTGTGGTTCGACCAGCTCGGCACGGCTCATTGGCCGGGGTTCGAGGAGGGGCGGCGGCACTCAGGTGAAGCTCGTCATTTTGATGGAGTGCTCCCGCCCCCGGCCTGTTCTTTCCTTTCCACAGCCACGCTTCCCTGCAGCGCCCGAACCACAATATGCAGATAGCAGCGCAATAATTAGCAATGCCAAGCAGTTTTACAATTAACGGCTTTTTAATTGTTGCATGCCCTCTCTTAAATTAGCTCTCGCAGTATCTGTTTTGGAGCAAAGTTTAATTACAGCGCACAAGTGATCCATTTGCATTTTGCGGAATTACCATTTTAAATGAAGTTTTCGTGCCGTCTCCACAGACTAAGACGTGTTCGTCTGGCCTCCATTCAGCCAGACTGACGACTTGCTCAAGAGCTGTTCCTCTTCCTTACTTGCTAGTGAAATACAGGGGCTGTCTGTTTCAGAATGAAACCTACCAATAAAAAAGCATGTTTTATTGACAAATTTAGCACAGCCAATGAGGCAAGGGGTGACCTTTCACCTCTTGGAGTTGTCTGGAATATCAAGTGGCTTCCTCTTCAATGGTAAAAAAAAATACCTTGGTAAATAAATGGAATCCTGCACAAACCTATTCCCACTATTCCACTACATTTTTTTGCTGTCATGGTCAACTCGTAGTGCTTTAGTGTACTTTTTGTGTTCTGTTAGGTGTGAAGTCCATCGGAATGCATTTGTTTCAGGACCCTTTATTCATTTTCAAAGGGTTAACCAGCCTATTTACAGCCCTGTCAGCATTCCCCCAGCCCAGCAGCTTTTGAAAGAGTCTGCTTGAGTTTTGTTCAGAATCAACACTTGTCTCCTTGGCGTTGCGTAATATCCATGACAGTCCCATTGGACTGTTTTGTTGGGGGGGGACTGAATCTGAGGGGCCATTTTCAGCCCGTAAAGAGCTTTATTTATGTGGATTTGAAAGAGTCATGAGAAGGGCCCTCAACTCCAAATCCTCTCTGGTGGGTCACCCTGGTTTCAAAAGGCTTTTAAACGCACAAGCAGTGATCAGTACTACTCTCACGTTCTAATTGACTGACACAGCCACTGGTGGGTGAGAGGAGAACTCAGACCGAGGGGAGGGGAAGGAGGGGGGGCAGGAGACCGTGCAATACAGAGGAAGGAAGAGAAAGAAAGAGGGAGGGAAAGAAAAGAGAGAAGGGTGGAATAGAGCAGATGGGGGGGGGGGACGGATAGGAAAGACAGCTACATAGAAGGTGAGAGAGACTGATGGAGAGAGAAAGAGAGAGAAGCCCAAGTTCCAGCCCAAAGTACTTCTTCATCAGGGAACCATATTTCCCCAAGTTGTCTGTGCAGATGAAATATTCTCACACCCCATCTACCAGAGTCCAGAAAAACACCACCACCACCAACAACAACAAAAACCTTCTTGGGAATAGGCTATAGAGCTGGCAGTCTAACATGTTTTTGCTTGCCATGTTTTGGCATTGGCTATTCAAAGTTATGACATTTATTTAATTCTGACACTTGATACATTATTCAAATCCTGTTTTAGGGTAAGGTGGACAATTCATCATTGTGTCCTTTTAATGTTTTATTCTGTTTTCTCTTACTATCTATATACACCGGATTTTGGCAACTTTTATCCAGTTTTCTACATAAACTACATTTGAGTTTGAATTTGAATTTGAGAGGGAGAGAACAGAAAATGGGGGGGTGAGACAGGAGAGAATACAACTGACAGGGAGTGAGAGAAGGGATGAATAAAGAGAATAAAAGCATAGGAGGCAGTGGCGATAATGCATGTCTGCATTGGAGTGGCGTGCGGGGCAGCGAGAGCACTTGACTGGCAGGCGCCCCTCAGCCTCCCCGCCCACTCGCTTGTAAGCAGCGGCATACAGGAGGCGGGGCGGGGGACGTGAACGGCGGGCCACAGCGCGTCCGTTTTCAGGGGGCCATATGGAAATCGGGCTGTGTGTGTACAGCAAAAAGCGTCTGATTGCGCTGACCCCGACGGCCATGCGCGTTCCATGAATGGTAAACAGGCGCGGTGCCGGGTGGCTCTGCGACCCCCGCCATATGGGCGTCCATTCTGCGGGAGGGCTTTCGAACACGCCCCACCATTCTGCCACAAGGGCCCTGGGGACACCCTCAGATTTGTTAATGAATTGCTCTATTGACTCATATCTTCACCGACTTGGTTTGGAGTGGAGGACCATCCCTTTTTCTTTGCCCATCTTGATTCAACAAGGGGGGGCAGTGGAATCGCCTTTCACAAGGAAGCATTAAATCTTTGTGTTCATCGTCTGTCTTTTCTTTTTTTACGTATTGCTTTCTTTGGTTCTCACTGGCTCAAGCTGCCATGTATTCAAGCAACAGAGAAGCAGAGAACAAACTCTGTCACCAGAATCCTCTCTTTTCCCTGTTTCTCAAATTGGCCCCTTCCCCAAGGAACTTCTAGTAAGCCCCACCCAGCTCTTCTCATTACAAGTGGGAACGGATGGTTTTTGTCTTGACCCTACCTGCTATAACAAATAGCAGCGCATTGTGTCCTCCTGGTGTCTGCGTTCCATGTACAAGCCCTCCATGACACCACCTGTCAAGAGAGGCCTTTTAAAAGGCAGTATGTGGATGAACACTACAACATCTCCTCCCACTGTCACTCACCCCACCCCACCCAGAATGATGGCCCTCACTGGCCGCTGGCCTGGCCCCAGCAATCCCGGAGTGAGACAGGCAGCAACAGCCCACCAAAAGGACAAAAACCTAGCCCAACCTTCAACAGCTATGCACACTGAATGTCTCACTCTGTCTGAGCCAACATCATACACCATACTGCTGAGACAAAGGGGAATTTAAGTATTCTGAACATGATTAAATATTGTCCATATGTGACAGTGCATTTACACACACACACACACGCACACACACACACACACAAACACACACACACACACACACACACACACTCATGCGTGCGTGCATGTGTGTGTGTGTATGTGTGTACAGCATTCAACGTATACATCGATTCAATATATGGTGAATACTGTCTGGAGACTGAAATTGTAATTTTCTTTTGCCATTATGCTCAGATGGCTGATTCAAAATGCAGTCTGCAGACCGCATTCAGGCTTAAATGTATTTTTCATGGCAGGGCCTGTTTGAATAGCCTATACCGTGAAATAATGCTTTTACAATGAGGTGATATGGGTCAGTCACATCTAGAGTAAACAGGCCGGAGTAAAGCTGAGACAACTGTCCCATATCTAATCTCGTTGAACTCTCAGTGACATCTTGAGACATGGCCAATTTCAAGACAGCTTTTGATTCCCTCTGCATCACAATGGCCGTCGTGTGTGTTTTCCTGTGGCTGCGGCCCCTTATCGAATCCCCATGAACACTTCTCCAGTGTCACTGCCAACACACACCAATGTCCATCAGTGATACAGCAGGAATAATAACAAATAACGGGAATAATTATTCACCATTTCTGTTTGTAAGTATATTTCAATGATGCAAAGCAATCTCAAACTTAGACTTGTAGAAAGACACAACCCATACACAGTTTTTGAGTGTATAGTCTGATGCGATGTTTTGAGGAGCTGCGAGAAACCCGACATGAGGAAGGTGTGACTCTATTTCTGTGGAGGGGTGCTTTTGAGTGCAGAGTTTTCCCGTAAACACATCGGCGGGGGGGTGGTTAGGCCGAGCTTCCTGTCCACGTCGGCACGGAGACCCGCTGTGCGGAGAGGCCGCGGGGCCAGGCCTATTGTCTGCGAGGAGGATGTGCTCCCGCTTCCCTGGAGGTGGCGGGCCCGAGAGTGACGCAAGTGACATTCTCCAAACTCCACGTACCAGGGTGGGTCTCCCCTCTCCTGGGGTGTCCAGGGCAGCGGAGCTCAATCTGTCCCAAAGGGGAAATAAATAAAGTCCTGCCTGAATCACAAAAAAAAGAGCTTGCAGAAAAATTAGATGGAAACTGAGGATATTTTTACACTCAGTTTAACCATGTGCAATGTGACCACTTGAAAAAGAATCAGAAAAAAGCAAAACTATATATAGAAATTAACCAAGATTCTGTGCACAGAAAATGATAACAGACAACAGCAGCATAGGTATGTTCACAGTAGTTTCTGGAAAATATGTTGTACCAAGGTTTTATGTAATTTATTTTAATGAACAAGCTTGTATTTAATGCATGTAAGCACTTTCCTTCACTCGCGTCTTTCTTTTTTTAACTCCACCATATGTGAGGGTTGTGACATGGTCATGACCTTGACACTTGATTCTCTTGGTAGGGTTTCATTGGCGGAGCAGCGTGACCCCTCAGTGTGCTGGCCCACAGGGTCACACGCCGTCAAAGCAGTGGAGGCCCGGGCTCCACAGAGTTGCCTGACAAGCTGTAAATAACTCCCAGGCACCCCTGCTTAAAAGCCAAATTAGTCCAGCTACCATCCAGGCTGTAACCCCTCAAACAAATGAGCAGTTAGCATTATAATGAACAGCCAGAGAAGCAGCTGGAGATAGAGAGTGGTTTTAAAGCAATGCTTTATTATTTTGTACTTGGAGGACACATAATTCAGACAGTGCTGTCCCTAATGTGCATGGCGTGTGGTTGCTGGTGTTTAGGATGGTATTAGTAATAGCCGAGGGAGGTATCGCATCTCACTCTGTAACTGTGGTGTATTCTGTTTGGACCATTTTATGTAGCATACAATGACAGTAATGTAGACAGTGTCTGATGAGAGATGTCACTGGTACGTAAAGGCTGCAGGTGGTGAAGCTGGTACTTTTCCATGATTTAGTATTGCACTGAGGTTCTCTGGGAGTCTCCCATTACACTACTCTCAGCCTGCCTGGTTCTTGTTCCTAGCTCCAGTGACAGCAAAAGTGAAAGAAACCAGGAGGGTTATAAACTGATAATGAATAACAAACCAGAAAAAAATCATACAGCAATGCAAACTTGCTATATTGCATGAACAATTCCTCAACAACAGCTAGCTAGCAGACTTTTGTTTTTATCAGTATGATACCTGCATACCTCCACAGAAATAACTATTTTTATGGAAAGGCAACAAACCTTTTAAAACACCTTATCCAAAACAATGTCATTATTATTACTTTTTGTCAGTAACTTAATGATGTACTATTCAATGCACACCATTCTGGAAATTATGGATACCCATTACATATTAATTGCTAAATGATCATATAAAATATAAAGATTGTCCTGTAAGTCTGTCTTTCATGGAACACAAAATTCTTATACATTTTTCTACATCTGAATACATGTGTTTATGATAGTGTGGGCAGATAATGACCATTGGACATGTTATCTCATACATGGAGTAAACTGATGGGTGTTCAGGAATTTTGTCCCTAGATTGTACCTGTCATCCCAGCCTGGTGGTAGAATTAACAATGTAAGGTAGAATTATTTTATGGGAAGTAAAAAACTAGAGCTCATGCTCCCAAAGACGTGGGAGTAAATAATGTCAGTATCTAGCCATTGTGCTGAAGCTGTGAAAAGTCAAACAGGATGCTAAGATATATAACAGAAAGTATTGATTATGAATTGAAGGAGGTTACGCCTTTGTGGGACCACTTTTTGTGTATTGGGTCCATTCTGGGCACTATACTATAATGACGTTGAAGCTCTTTAAAAGTACAGAGAAGAACAACAAGACTGGTTTTAGATATCACACATAAACAATGTGAAAAGACACTCAAGACATTCAAGACACAGTATTTTTAATCTAGATAAAATAAGAGTGAGGGAGATTTTTAAATTTTAACAAGGATAAATAAAGTGTACAACAGAAACTATTTTAAGATTAGTTCTGTCAGACCAAGAGGACATAGGTGGAAATTATTGAGAGATAAATTTCATACTGATATTTGTGAGTAACTCTCAGATGGAATAGCTTGACAAGATTTGTAGTGGAAGCAAAAACAGTTGTTCTAGGCCAGGCCTGACATGTTCCTGGATACATTCTAGACTACAGACATAATGACAAGCCTGGGCTGAATGGTTGGTTCTGATCATTAAACTTATGTTCTGAGAAACAGTTGTGCTCAGAGGATCTCGCTACATATTCAGTTTGTCCCACCATGGTACCTGCTGTGGGCTGCATTTCTCTTTTGTAATCATTTGCACAGGCCCTCTCTGAATTCACTGTCATTCATGTCATATCCTTTTATATGTCATTAGCTAACAACCGAGCTCTCACAGACTTGACAGGTTTATTGGAGCCACTGCGACAGGAAAAAAAAAAAAGGTAAGAGGAATCAAATGGAGTCAGATCATATTAGAATAATCTGAGTGATGTGATTAATATGAGTGCCATTGTGGAGTAATCATGCTACTCTATAATCACTACAGTGGACTTCAAATTAGTATGTCCCAGGAGAGTCTTTGATCCAGAGCGTGTTTGGGAAGCCATCAAATGAGCTGAAGCATCATGTTGTCACTTTCTTAAAGTACAGCACACCTTCTCCATGATGCCACCTCAGAGTGCTAAAAATAACAGTTAATACAACAGATGGAGTGAGAAACAGAAAAATGCATCTTGCTGTCACCCGTTTGCTCATGATTAGAGAGCTGCCCAAAATTCTCTCTCATGGGGTCTGTACCAATGCACATTGCAGGGCAGTGATAACTGTAATTTTAGGTGAAAGGTTACTTTTATCCAAGGGCACCACTGAGACAGCTGCAATCCTGGGTACCACAAGTGCAGGCATTTACCTGTGCAGCTTTGGCCTTCACCGTTGCAAGAACACTGACATTTTTTTTCTCTAAAGGTCACAGATCTTTTATGTGCTCACCCCTTGCTTTAACTTTAAATGGACAAGCAAAGGGCAGAGACTTCAAACCTATAGAAGGCGGAGGGCTCATAAAAGCCGAAGGAGATCAAGGTGTGCGACCAGGCCACAGCTTAGCCCATCTGTGGGATTACAGCAGACAACCACTGAATCGTACATTTGTTCCATACAAATTAGAATGCCTAATCGTGGCATATTAGCACAATGAATAGCTTTCAGCACTGAGTAACAGTATGTTTTTTTATCTATTTACATTATTATCCAGAGCAACTTACAAGACCATCATGGCAAGATACATTAAAAGCATATAAAAGCAAAACAGGAACAACAAAAAGATCCTATGTACAGAGCAGTGAGTAACACATTGACAGCATCAAGATCAAAACAAAACAGTACAGCAGTAATCAAGAATCCTTACCAAGGGATGTCTACATAGTAGTAACATGCAAATAGATCCTAACAGTGATCAACAGTATGACAGCAATGTAATCTTATAGCAGTGTTCAAATGGTCCCAGGGAATGGTCTATAAGAGCAATATTACCTTACAGCATACTAGTATACTTATACTGTAGCTATTAACAATGATCTATATGAGCAAAATTATACTCTATCAGATTTCAGGATAATACTTGGAGTGATCAGATGTGCAAGTTATATATACATTCATACAGTGTAAAATTATTGAATGAAGCAACTGAATAATGATTGCACTAACTACTACTACTGTGACTACTACTACTACTACTACTACTACTACTACTAATAATAATAATAATAATAATAATAATAATCCACTACTGCTTAAAAAAGAACATTAACACCCTGGGAATAAAATACACATGAAACTGAAAGCCTCCATTAGCAGGCTGTAATGAACTGCATCTACAAAGTTTAAAAGATGTCCTCATTTTGCAGAGTGGAAAATTTTCACTGAAAATAGATTAGGATAATTTGGTACTGTAATCATTTAAATACCAATAAGCACTTAGAGAGGATCTTGTGAGCATAAAAATAATTTGAAGCATAAATTAAATAGCTTATTATTGCCTCGCATTTCCTAAAGGGATTTTCCAATATTTATTTCTTCTTTCTCTTTTCAGTATGTCTCATAATTTCTTTTGGGGACATGGAATCAGACTTGCACGGTCTGCTGCAGAGTCATTGTGTTAATTTCCTCTTGCGCAGGGTGCGGGAAATGTCTTATTATGCCGATCTATACTGTCGGTACAGGCAAAAACCAGAAAATATAGGCTTCTAGTTTATCTGTTCAGTCTAGACAGTTAACATTGGTGCTCTTCGGTAGACAAACTGGAAAGTCTTTCCAAACACACAGTAACCAAATTGGCGTACTGTCTCTAACACAAAAGTCCTATGCCATATTCATAACTTATCTCTGTGTTACATGAACCACACTGATCATTTTGCATGGAATGGAAACCGGAATAATGTACTAGTCAATTTTTTTTGCAGTAGATGAATTGTATTTTAAGTTCCCAAACTACCCAACACTGGTCCAAGTAAAATCTGCCCCATCAGGGAAGTGAAGACTGAATATGATGGTGGTGTAAGCTTCGTTCAGAGTCATCCTGAGGAAGGCCAAGCTGCATAGCAACCTGGGGCTGCGCAGAGCTGGCCAGGGGGAAGTGCATTCAATAGTGGGGGGTGGGAAAAGGCACAGTGATGTAAGTGCGATGGAATGGCTGTGACTTTGGGGTGTCTGGGCCTAACAGCTGTGCTGCCGGCCTCAGTAATGCCCCACACCCCCCTTTCCCCCCAACCCCCACCCCTGGCTGCCAGGCCCCTCTCCTGCTGTCAGCACCACTATCGGCTTTCATGGGTCATTTGTTATGTCCCAAATCTATCGTTCCATCACAGAGACCTTTTTAGGGTTTAGGTGCAGCACCGTGGTTCACACACACCACCCGACAGCACCCCTCGGCCGGCCTTGCCACGGCGTGCCAGTGCTCTCGGGAGCGGGGAGGAGGCTGTTAACCTGAGAGGCCCGCGCTCTGTGAGAGGGGGATAAGGGGTGGGGGTGGGGAGGTGTGTGTGTGGGGGGGCTTTGTTTATTTGGACAGATGCGCAGAGCCATCTCTGAGCTTCTGTCAGTGATCAAAGGGAGCGATGATGTAGAACAGATTCATGGGCCATGTCTTATCAGCCCCGGCTCTGCCCGCCATCCGTCATCCCCGGGCCCTCGTCCGTCTCGCGGCGATGATCGCACCCTAAACACGTCCTATCAATCACTGCCGCCGCGCTCCGGCCAGGTGTCTCGCCTCCAGAGATCCGGGACATCTGACCTGGGGGGCAGCGGGAGAGGCTGGTGCTCATGACAGTGCTAATGCCACTTCGCTTACAGGTTCGGCCTGTGGAGCCACTCCGGGGCTAGGGGGGAAGGGAAGGGGGTAAAGACGGGCAGGGAGGTGTTGAATCGGTGTAACCTGAAGAATTTACGAGATTAAAGCGAGGCTTGTACAGGCCGACAGCATCTGACACACACGCATACACTTACACGCACCTGGTCCACCCTGTGTGTCAATATTTTGCCTTCTCTCTACCTGCAGGTACCTGTGTGTATTGGCAACCCCCATTATTGATTTCAAACATGGAGTGAGTCATTGCACTCAGAGGGGAGGGAGGAAAAGGCCTAAGTGGTTTCTTTGTATCAGCAGGTTAGTAACAGTCTTTCACACAAACTGTTAGCAGTAGAACAATGCGCCTTTGTGACTCAACTGCATCACAAAAAGACTAACTGCTTCATTACAGAACAGGCACTATACCACATGAGACAATTCTACTCATTAGAGCTGAATTACCCCTTTCTATTTACAAATGGCTTCAGTGATATTCCAGAAATATTTCTTTCATGTAAACATTTTATTTGATATTAGATTTATCTGTTTTAAGCCAGTGCTTGTTTACAATATGGATTGTATATGGATATAGATCTTTTGAAGTTAATCAATAAAAACAGTACAATGTACTCAGCAGATTAAAATATTTTTGCAGTGACTGTTGCAAAACAGTCAGTACAGTCTGTGGGCCGTACTGTTTAACAGTCAGTACAATGACTGTTAAACAGCAGGGCCCAGACTGTAATTGTTATGTACTTTATCTTCAAATCATGGCTCCAAGCAACTTTGAATAATGACTTTAAACATTACTTTTTTAGCACTTATCTGAGTTTAGTCATTGCTAAAATGACTGGAAAGTGTTCCATGAGACTTAAGTATAAAGTTAGGTACAAAGCACATTGCAGCTGTATTGAATCTGAGTCTAGATCCTCAGTTTCCTTGATCAGTTTTTTTCCCCATTGCTGTTTTATCTTCCATTCATGACCTGCCAATCAATTGAATGTGCCAATCTATAATCGTAATGCAAGAAACTTCAGACTGCATTTGATCTAACCAGAATGATGAAATCGAAGGCAATGGGATAGCTATAAAACAAATGAGCAAGTTGTAGATTGAGAAGCTGACTTGATTGACAGTCCTTAGATATATAAGATAGAAATCCACTTGAGAAAAAGCTGTTCCCCAAGTCTGTTTGGTGCCCACTGTACACATCTGTAGGAGCAAAACTACTTATTGAGATAACCTATTATATAACCTGGTAAACATTATCACATTGAATCATTGTACAGCAAAAGCATAACACACATTGTGAAAGAGTCCCGTTTTTAAACATTAACAAAATAACATGAATGAACTGTACAGAAACGTACACACTTTTCAACTTTTCCTTATTTACTCTTCAAGGGACACCAGCAGATCTGTGGATAAAATGTTGCCAGTGAAAAGCCGTGCATGTGTGTGTGTGTGTGTGAGAGAGAATCCCAATACTTTTATGTAATATAATCACACTCAGCTTCCTTCTTATAAACCATTCTCCAAATTCTGACTGATATCGGGGTGAGCGCTGCAGCCATCACTAAGTCTGTCCAGATGCCTAACTCGGCAGAACACCGCTAAGTTTCTCCCCTTTGAATATTTAATAAACCTATTTGTTCTGAGCCACTGGTTGGCAGATTAGATCCCGATTCCTATGCCTCTTTGTAAAAGTCTGTGAGCCCCTTTCTCTCTCTCACAGAAGCAGAGAGGATATCATTCCGTCTGGCGTGACAGCTTCCCTTTAGCATATTCATGGCAAATGTGGACTCATTTCACAGGTGTATTAAAATACGACTTACCCCCTTCAGAGGGAAGCCATGTCACCAATTCCACCAGTGAATAGCCATGCATGAAAATGGAGGGGGAAAATATGTAGAAAAAGAGCATACATCAGAGGCCAGGTCAAGAACCTAATTTCACACTGACATTGGGGTAATTTGGCTTTGAAAATGTTTGTAAATTCACAATTCATCTGAAAAAAGCATAGCACCCAAAGGCTGCTGTCTGAATGCAAGATAGCCAACCTGGATGCCGGTATTTATAGCCACCTTTGCGAATGCATTATGCCTGTCACAATGAAATAAGTGACATACTTACATGCTGTGAGGAGTTGGACCAAAGGTGTGAGAGCTCAGGGAAGGAAGATAAGAGGAGAAGTAATTAGTACATTAATCTTTTTTATGATATCATTTTTCAGACATATATGATGGTAATGTAAATTAGAAATAAGGAGGGTTCATGGAAAATAGAATTAATTTTGAACAGGTCAATCGCCCTACAATAACTGCATTACAAGCAAGGTGTAATTTATGGCAACATTTGTCCCCCCTCCCTCCAGCTCTCCGTTTTTTTTTTTTTCCCTGCACCTGGCTGATTGCAATGCTCCTGCTCCTGTCAGTCCTCCACCCGTTGAAAGTCAGCTTAGGAGATAACACTCTGCGTTCAAATGAAATTCATTTACAGCGAAAAAAAAAAAAAAAAAAAGAAAGGAAAACCTCCTCCAGTGAATCCTAGGAGGGCTCCTCCAGCTTTAATGGCATTCTATGGATTATTGATTTTTGATTTAAGGTTCTGCTCGGCAGAAGCCCATTTTAACAGCACCATTACCTCTGTAACGATTAGAGACAAAAAGTTAATTATGTAATTATGAAGCCAATAACAGACGTGTCTGGTTTACTTTGCTTTAGTCAGTTTAAACATTATCTCTTGTGTGCACATCTAGCGGGCGGAATGTGAGCAGGAGAGATTAACGCCTTGAAAGCAGATGTGGAATTTAATTCTCCAGGCCGCGGCTGTCTGGGAAACCATTAAGTAATCACA
Source organism: Megalops atlanticus (assembly GCA_019176425.1). NCBI lineage: Eukaryota > Metazoa > Chordata > Actinopteri > Elopiformes > Megalopidae > Megalops > Megalops atlanticus. The sequence goes on along the minus strand of CM032885.1, from coordinate 22,506,298 downwards.
ACATTCCCCCGCTATTAAATTCACGGCTGCCACTTTGCACACAAAAGGTGGGAAAAAAGGGGCTTCGGGAGCTTCAGCTCTTTATTGACTGTAACGGCAGTCCCGGCCCGAGGCGCAGCCGAATAAAACTACTTGATAGGATGCTTCAATCTGTCGGAAAATGAAAAGTTGGAGCGGGCGGAATAAAATAAAAGTGAAGAGAGGGGGGGATATCGCGATGTGCTGGGTTTGATAAAGTGTGGAGGCACTGTTCACCTTGAGAGGATGGGGGGAAAATCAGAGAGTTAAAAGATATGGTCAATATTTTCACATTATTTTACCAAGCCTAAAATCAGCGCCTCTCCAGCTGCCACAGATAAGATACAGCGGTTCAAATTGGATCCCTTTTAAATGAAAAACTATGGCAAAAGAGTGGAGAGCAATGAGACACTGTAAGTGGGACTAATTATTTATGGACAGGGATGCGTGGAATTAATACGGCTCTGAAATGATATTTATTTAATGTTACGGAATGAAGATGGTTCAAATAGCCCTTGAGGGAAATAGGTCAATAGAGAGGCCTCTTTATATAAATAAGCACTTAAGACCTGGAGAGGAGCTCAGTTTGATTAATTGGGTAATTCATTAGTTTAGTTAAGTCGTTTCAAATAAGATGGCAGAGTGGGGAGACTGTCTGACCTCAGGCTTTACAGGAACCAGGCTCAGACAACAGAGAAAATCATACTGCTGTTTAGTGACCCGGAAAATAGAGACCAGATAAATTATGCACTGAAACACAAGCGCACACACACATGCACCCGCAAACACAGACATGCACAGAAACACATACACACATACAAATATGCACAAGTATTTTTTCACATTATAGGCATACATCACTCACAACTGCACAGTTGCTTCCACTATGATTTTACAATCATTTTCAAAATAATATTGTGTAAAAACATACACATTTTCCCCACTTCCTCAATATTTTCTCTTCTCCCTATCTTTTGACCTTTTAGAGGCTCAGGTGTTTGTAACTAAAATATCCTCTCATTCCAGTAAGTGGTAATGAAAACAGTATGACCTGACCGAGGTGTGATCAAAGACAATGGGTGATCCGGAGGCTCCATTATAGAGTGTGTGTTTTTGGTGGGGAGGCATTTTGTTTGTCTGTTAATAAATAATACCAGCCCCACACACACATACCTGCCAGTCTATGTGCATTGTCATATGGACTGAGATTGTGTGGACTGAGCTTCAGTACTGGTGGGTGCTTGTGGGTAGGCTATTTGAAACTGTGCTCAAATGAGGGTGTGTGTGCAAGCATGTATGCATATGTGTGTTTATGTGTGTGTGTGTGTGTGTGTGTGTGTGTGTGTGTGTGTGTGTGTGTGTGTGCGTGCTCCATGCACACACACTTCATGTTCATGTGCCAGCCACTCAACATCAAAGCTGTCCTGACTGTGATATGTTGGGTTGGATTTGCCGCTGCTTCGGGGAGGGGCACGGGTCGTGTGGAGCGCGAGGGAGAGGACCGGAGCGCCACCGTGCCCAAGCAGAGGTGTAAATGTGAGGCGGTCTGTGGGAATCTGCGGCACCTGTCGCCATCCGCCGGCATCCCACGGACGTCCCCGCCTCGTTCGGCCCGGTATCAAGCAGAGTGCCTGTCAATCATACCCGGTCTGGCCTGTTCAGGGGTGGTGTTGTGGGGAGGGGGGTCTGTCACGGGGCTGACGACTGGGCCCTCTGCCCGCTTCTCCTTATTTAGACCCGGGGCTTCGTGCCACACGGTGACAGTCCTAGGCTAGCTCCCCGTCACCAAGATGCACACAGCACTGTCCTTCCTGCTCACAGTACACCAGCCTCTCACACGCAGATATTTTTAACCACACTTTCACAGCACTTCAAAGGCACCTGCAGAGCTCTACAAGAACATGAAGCCCAAAAGGGTCTAACTAGACATACCAAGCTATTATAGATCTGCCTGGGTGTTTCCGTGTATAGGCTTGGTACAGGTATCCAAAAATTCTTGTTCGTTTTGAGATTCATATTGACTTGCCAGTACAACAGAAAAACCAGTTCATTTCAGACTCCAGTGTTAAAGGGTCAACTGTTTTAAAGGGGACAGGTCTGGGTCACCATTTGATTACATAGGAAGAGTGCCATTATATCACTTTTTTATTTATATGTACTCAGGAGTGTGTTATGGTGACATTAGTGGTGATGTTAAATAGTGTTAGTACCCACTGCAGAGATTACATTGTTCAGTTATATAATATCTAATATTAAAATTATAAATCTGATTTTCAAAGTTCATATTTGCATAACTTATAATTACATTACTAAGTATATATAATTATATTATAATGATATAATTATATTCAGTATAGTGTGTTATATATAATTTATATAAAAAATTACACCTGAAATATGTTTAGTAAAAATAAATATGGCTCCCCATATCTCACACACTGAACATTTAAAAAAATCAAAACAAGTAACATACTACAAACACACACACACACACACACACACACACACGTGCATTGTCAGCAGTGTTGTTCACATGTTCATTCTGTGGTTAAATATTGAGTTTCTGTCTGATTGTATGCTGAGTGTGTGCACTCCATATGTCTCTGTTTGGAAGACACTCAGGAGAAGCTCGCTATTTACAGTACATTCTGACGGATTTAGCAGGGCTTCAGATGTGTGTGTGTATCTTGCCTGTCCCTGCATCTCATCAATGGAAGCCTCCCCTTCTGTGCCAGTGTGTGTGCTCGTGGAGAGTGTGTCTGTATGTGTGTGTATCTTTCACTCTGGCATGGCTCAGTCTCCCACGATGGGCTGCAGCCCAGCCCTACAAAGCACAGGTGCTCCCACAACAGCCCAAAGGGCTCTGCAGAACACCTTCGCTGTTTCCACCAAGCGAAATGCAGGAGAAAAGAACAAGACCAGTGTCGTCTTTTCTGAGAGGCAGCAGGTTTTGTGGGCGCCGGACAGCTGCCACATTCCTGATAACAGCTGAATTTAAAGGGATCGCAAAACGGCAACACAAACACGGTTTTCATTCCTGTCATTTATGCTCCATTGACGGGCTCCTTGAGCAGGTGGCATGGTGTGTTTCCAAAAGAAACCATGCCGAAACCACACAAAATCATTTCAGAAGCGAATGTTCCTCTTTTTAGATTCATTTGTGCCATTGAGGTTTCATAGAAAATGAATTTGCTGTGGTCAAACACTACAGGGACCACGACAGCAGTCAAACATTAAAGAGAAAAAGGTGACAGTGCCTTACGACTGAGAAACAAGGAAAGGAGTATGTTTTGTGTATATCATCAGCAAAGCATGAGTCCTTACAGAACACACGTTTTGTCTTATGGTTTGTAGCATTTTCTGTGTCAGCTCTATATTCAGACAGACTTGATGGGCATTCCTGGAGGAGACATTCCTGCTTTTTAAACAAGTCCAGCCTGCCTGCCCCTCGCTCCACCCCCAAATCCAGCACACACCCCCCCAAAACACACACACAGACACACACACACACACACACACATTCCTCATCCTTGTCTCCCATTGACACTTGTTCTCTTATTGGTCTGTGCGACAGAAATCGACACTCTCAACCCCGGCTGACATTTCCTGACATTTCATGAACTAATTACACTACAAATAATTAAGCATGTTCACATCTGTAACAAACGAAGGCAAAACGGCTGTCAGCAACTGTGATTGATGACCTCTCTGAGACTTTATCTGATGAGATTCCTCTCCTGCATCCCCAATTCAATACTGAACACCCACACACACACACACACACACACACACACACAAATGCGTTCACCCACATGCACACAGACTTAAGCACACACACACACACCCCACACAAATGCATAAACATACACACATACACATGCACGTACACACAAAAAGACACACATATAAACACACACACACACACTTTTGTACACACATACAAACACACATTTGTTCACATCATACTTGTGAACACACATATACACTCTCACTCTCCCTTTCATGCACACACATATACACACTCACTCTCTTTCTCTCTCACACAAGTACACACACACACACACGCACTCACTCTCTTAGACACACAAAAACACACGTTCTATTTCTCTCTCGATCTTTTCTCTCTCTCTCTCTCTCTCTCTCTCTCTCTCTCTCACACACACACACACACACACACACACACACACACACCAGTCTGCAACCTGGATGCCACTTGTCGAAGGAAGAATGACCCCCTCAGTCGCCATTCAAATGGATCAAACCCCAACCAAGAGGCCTGCAGAAAAAAGGATGGGAAAACTAAAGACTACAATGGAGTATTTGCATTTTTTAGGCTTGAAAAAGGAGGAAAAAAACAAAGGACAAGGCGTGTGACAGCCTCCATTATTTGGTGGTGCTGAGAGCAGAGAGACAGCCCCTTCTGGGGAGATCCGTAAAGGGGCTGGGAGCTTGCGGTGTCAGGCCGGGCAGAAAAATGGCAGGTGATGACGACGCACCACCCCCCTCCTTTCATCCCAGCGTCGCGTGGAGCTACGGGGCCGTCACCAAAAGACAAATTATTGCAAGAGGAATTTCACGGAGGGAGAGAATCTGTCACCTTTTGGAGTGCTCTCTTAGAAACTTCAGCAAAGCCATTGTGGTGAACTTTAGAAAATAAAACTAGCACTGAGGAGACTGCTCACCACAGCAAAGAGTGGAAGAGAGAAAAGTCTTCAGTGTGTGGACAGGTTTTTTTCAGGAAAAGAAGCATAAAACAGTTTACACAAGCAAAAAATTCTCAGAGGAAAAAAATGAAAAAAGAGTAAACTAAACTTCTGCCCATCAAAAAATATCCAGCAGACTGTAGCTTAAGTAGGGGTTCAATCTAGTGCAAAATGTTTACTCCAGACAATATCTAAGAAATCTGTTTTGATGCAATATTACTTTTTATGACCAACTTGTACATTTTATTTCTTGTAGTACTTTTTCATGTATGGGAGATTCACAGTATATTTGTATACATCAGTGTTAAGACAACATCAATTTTCTACCTATTTTATGATATTTAGTGTTTCTGATAAGATTTTATGATGCAAAAAGGCATGTTTGTATAGAATTTTAGTCATTTTTGCATCATTAAACAACATTAATATTATATGTGATACTGCCTGAACCAATTATAAAAATAATATAATATAATATAATATAGTATAATATAATATAATAAATTATAATATAAAATAATACGAGGACTACTGAATTTTAGTGTTACTGTCTGACTGTTACCCTTTTTCAGTGATGTAAATCTGTTTTAATAAGGTTTGCTGATGGCAAACTTAACCATCATAATTGATAACCTCACAAAGTTGGAGGTGTGTGTGTGTTTCAAAATGCATTAATGGGGTATGACTTATATGAGCAGCATTATTTTCAAAAGGAACTTTCCTCAAACAGTACAATACCATTGCCAGCTGACAATAGGCAGCCCAATAACCTTTAATTTGCTGATGTGTTATGTTATGGCACACCCACTTCAATCACTCAATGTTTTGCAGAATTTTGATGTAGAATGCTACAGGAGGGGTAGCGATTGATTCATCACAACTGTATGCACAAATAAAGAACAATGTAATAATTCACCTACAATCCATCACCTTGCCCTGAATGAGTATGGTGAAACTCCATTTGACTTTGATGTGTGTTGGTGCCTATTTAGCAGATTGTCCGATGATGATCCAACACTGTGTTGCTACAGCTGAATACTTTCAGTACATGTAATACAACAGCCAGGCCTTTTGTCTTTCCTGCCATTTCAAAGAACCCTTGGCCCAGCCCCAAAGAGAGCATAAAAATCATGGACTAATAAATAATACCTTTCAATTTGGTATTATGCCTGTGAGGAAAAAAGTAAGACTTATAAATTAAAGCTTTGTTCTTAATTGCCAACTCCTAGGGAGGGGAACAAAGCATTGAATGTGAGCTTTGTGGTAAAACTTACTATTAAATCTCCTGGCACACAAGGAGCATTATAGCACTACAGTTGTATGAAAACATAAGCAAACAAATGATCTCAGGGATTGTAAAGGGTGGCTGTTTTGCCCTGAAAGCCGTTGACAATGACAAACGATCATCTCATGTACGCAGTGTTATATCACATATCAAAAATACATAAAGAGCTTATGCTTGCACATCGTGTACGGTGCTCAAGGCGTCCTTCAGGAACTCGGCCACACAATAGAGCCATTCACACCCACACACCCAGTGTTTTTGCACTGCACATTGGACGTGTGTTTAGCCCATGCTACGAAGAGAATAAATCAAAACAAAATGAGGAGCAATAAACATGAGGAAAGAAGAAACCCAGTCTATTCACTATACTGAGTACTCGTTATACTGTACCAAAAAAGAGGGCCTTTAGCACCATGGGCCCTTATCTGTGGAACTGGTATAAAAGGTGAGTTCCTGATTTGGAAGGTATTTTTGTCAGAGCATGTTTTTGGCAGTTTCACTAATCTATGCTAAGTCTAAGACTGAGGCTTAACAGGATGCAACTCCAAGCTGCTGTTGTGACTGGATCATCTTCGGTCTGGAGTCAACTTTACTCCACACCTCGTCAGTTTGGTAATGGGAGATTAAAACAGCGGATTCGCATTTGGCCACAGCAGGTGTGGGAGAAAGGCCATTAACAGCACACATAACCAGACACTGGCTGCTTTGCTGAGTTTATTGCACAGGCCTACAACATCTCTATACTTACATCTACTACATAAAGTTACACATTTCGGAACTCACTGGATAAATATTGCTGTTTAACCTAAAATAAGTATAACAGACCGACACATTGGTACCAACTCATTGCCATAGACTGGATTATGACCAGCATTAACACCACTGGTCCCTTGAAGGACATTCTCATAAAAGGCTGGATTCAAGAAACGATCTGAGGTAAGCAAGAGAAAAAAATGTATAAAAATGTAATATATATTATTACTGTTTTCGAAAGAAAAAAATCAGTGCATTCCATATACACCCTGCAAAAAAAATAATATTTTTTCATCTTCCCAATAATGTCAAGGGCATTTTCAAATTCATACAAACCTCCTTCAGTACATTTATATTGGAATTAATAATGTGAAACGCAAAGCAAAGCTCTGTGTTTGTTAGTGTTGAGCCAAGTAGGCTTGGTGCCCTTGTACAGGACACTGCTGAACTCAGCACTGTGTGTGTGCAATGGCTGAAAGCCTTTTTGTTATTCTTATTTTTACATTTTTCCCCTTTTTTCACCCAACTTTAGCGGTTGCCCATTATGCATGTAAGATGATCACCACTGCAACAACCGCTGAAAAGATGTGCGAGTATGGGGCAAGGCGTCCATAACCCTATGATACAGAGTACTGAGAGCACAACAACAATGGGGCCCCAGCTGACCTACCCACCCCATCTCCAATTTGTTCCACTGATGTGGGTTCCCGCTCATTGTTCGTAAATGACACCGTCAGTTTCGAACCAAGGCCATTGGGTTCAAGCCTGCGCTTGAAACAAGTGGCTTTTCTGAGCCACTCAGGAGCTCTAAAGCTGTTTTGAACTGAGATCTTTGGTCTGGATCAGGACCAGAGCTATATTATTATCATGATGGATGATACATTAGAAAACTTTGATCTTGTCTGCTTTCTCTCTGAAATTGCATGAAGCATGTAGCATGCAAACTGTGTTGAATCACTCAAGATTCTATGACAAAAATTGAAATTTTCCCATAACCAGATACCACATCTTAGTCTGATATCTCATATAATGCATATAGTATATGTGCATGCAGTATATGTATGCAAACATGTACAATAAAGTAAAAAAAAAAATGAACGTGAAAAATTAAACCTTGGAAATCAGCCACATTTATTATTTTTGATTAATTTTCATGCTGGCTTTTATTTAGCTATTTATTACCGTATTCATAATTTACTTGTGGTTTTTAAAGGCCAGAAATGACTGGAAACGATTTACCAGATGCTATGGGATTATCAATTCCTCCAGCTCGGGCCCTTTTTAGACAGGACACCTTAAGAGCAACTCTGCTTTGGCCCTGCTGAGCGCTGCCTTAGGGACTGGCCCCCACAATGGCCGGGGGATTATCTCCCCCCCGCTCAGGGTGTCACATTCAACAACCAAACCGTGCGAGTTACCAGCAGAGGAGTATGATAACAGGATCATGTTCAGTTGGAAAAACAAGTGTCCTAACTTTTCTCATGTCACTTCTCTCTCTCTCGGCCCCGTAGCAGCCAAAGAAAGGGGCCTGTATAGCTGGATGTAAGGCTCATTTAAAAGGCACCCCTTTGAACTGGATTCATGGGCCATTTGCATAAGCAGATTTAGGGCCAGAAGAATGGAGGGATACTGCATCTGGTCATTAATATGCCAGCTAATTCAGCGCATTGTGAGCCTAGTGATGCTTCACTAAAGACTCAAATTCAAGGGCAGTTATCCCATTGCTATTGTTTAGGCCCGAACCAGTCTGAACAGTTGTTACAAATTACATACTTAATTGATTTAAAATCTGCCATGAAGCACACAATGGGAGAAAATGGAACACAGGGTGCTGATAGAATTGGAAATAGAGCTGGTTGTTGATGAGGGAACATATTGTGGAGATAAACGGATGGGCATGCTCCCACATATGCACCCTACAAGATAACCAGCGTGAACAAGCATATCTGTGATCAACAATGACGTCATCTGGACTCTGTTAATGAATCAGTGGGTGCTGTGCATGCGTGTTATAATTAGAGCTTTTCATTGATTTTGACACGTGACATTTATCCCCATGTTTCCGTCTCTTAACTTACTGCAAAGTACACATAAAGCCATACCAATTTATAATATTTAATTTTTTCACATAATTTAACCATGTTGTTTTACTTTACACAATGGATTAATCTCACACTTTCCATTGAAATAAAATGATCTACTGAGTAATCTTTAGCAATCCTCATTTTTTAAGTTTGAGAAGAAATCAAAATACACATCCCCTCATTTTAAGAAAAAAAAACATTCAGGTTAAAATGTGAGACAAATTAAACTGCATTTTACTTGCTTTTCCATCTCTTATGTAAATTGGAATTGTTCATAATTGTCCACAATTCTGGCCTCTCAATCTCAGGCTCCACAGCATTGAAAGATCCAAAATTATTAAGCTTTTGTAAACACAGAAGGCTGCATCAGTAGAATCACATTTTGTTCTTGTTTATTGTTTTCATAGTCAGAGGTAGGCTATTTTCTCAACACCACATTGAATATGTTGGTTCAAGACACCACCCCCCTCCCCATCGAAAAAATAAAAAACAATGCTGATATTTAGCCTGTGCTAAAAATGCCCAGTGAGCTGTAATCACATTTAGTGTTTCTTCTACAACTCCTAAGCAAGATCTGTCATGGGTTGCTCTTCTCAACCCCACAACCCCCAAACTCCCTCCACCACCACCATCACCACCACCCCCACCCCCAACGCCCCCCTTTGTACTGGCTGCCCCTTTTCCCAAACTGCTGTGTCTGTGGGCCCATCAAGCTCCATGAGTGAGGCCAGCGTATTCATTCCCTCTCAATCTACAGCCCGGAGAGAAGACATCAAAGCAGGAGAGCTGTGCATTGTGGGGCTCGGTCGCTGACTCTCAACATGCGGTTATGTGGGACTGACCATCGGCACCTTTTAACCCATTCTGTTAAGATTAGCCACCGGCCTCAGCCGAGCATTAGGGAAACTATAGTAACCAATAATCTGCTTGTTTCTGAATAGAAACTATGTATCTTGTCACAGAGGAGCTGTCGGAACATCACGGCCCCGGACAAGTTGCTTTGCGGGATCTTGGCCCCCGTTCTTTCACACTGTCACAAAGTCCCTCCCCCCTTCCCTGGTTCACAGTGCCACCGCCCTTTACGGTGAATTATATTTAACAAATAGAACATTGTTTTCCATGGGACACCAGCATTTAATTATCTCACACCAATGTGTTCATCAAACCTGCGGCTGAGAGGGAGAAAACAGGACAAAAACGAACTACTTCAAAAAAAAAAAAAAAAAAAAAAAAGGAGCGGGTCGCCTGCTGGATCACTGGGGCTGCGTTAGAGGCATCCGAGGGAAAATCCAAACTTATTTATTTTCCCCTCCAGCGTGCGGGCTGTTTGGGCTGACCGCGGAGAGGGCGACAGCAGGAGGCTGCCATGTTGCTTAACAGGTTTGGATTCATTAAGAGGTGCAAACAGAGCTCCGTGATGCCTCATTGCAGCTCGCAGTCGAGTCAGACGCCGGCTTCTCCCTAAGCCTAACAGGAACTAAAAGGCTCCAGTCACAGCAGACTTATTAAAACTAGGCTCCTGGAACAACTGTCACTCGCCCTGTTCTAAGCAACTGCTCTCCCAAATCCCCATTGAGGAAAATCTTCCCATACTCCTCTCATTAGTTTCATTACCTCAAACATGCCTTCTCAGAATAATGAAGTCCCAGATTATCCACTCTCCACAATCAGAGCATTCATGTACCACCATAAACCAGATCAGTAGTAGTGAGGAAAATAATAATCATAATAATACTAGAATAATATCTAGACCACTCTTGCTCTGTTTTAAGCAGTCTGCTTACACCATATAGATATGGGCATTATGATCCAAATCACTCTCACGTATGTGCACATATTGGATTAAATTACCCACTCCATTTTTAAGAAGAAAATGATAACCAGTGTGAGAGTTTGTGACACAAATTATCTGCAAATTTGCAAAACAAAAACAGAGTGAATGTGAGTTCTGTGTCCATGACACAAATTATCTGCAAATTTGCAAAACAAAAACACAGCGGATGTGTTTCGGGATATGTGTTTATGTAATAGAGTTTACGTAATAGAATAAACCTCAAATATGTACAATCCACTAATATGTAATGAATCCTGCTTGTAAACATGATTCCTGTTGGAAGTAGACCATAAGCATGTTTGGTTTTCCAGCAGAGGAGTGGTAAAGCACTTCAGCAGTGCACTGCGAATGCATGGAGCCTGTCTGTGAGGTATGTGCCTCCCTACATGCAGCGCTTTAATACTGACCCCGCATAAACTGGCAACTGCCAACCGTCTGCTTCTGTCAGCCTGGCATATTTGGCCGTTTAGTGGGCGCTTGTGTAGATCATACGGGTTAAGATTGCCCCTCTTAAACAGCAGGGAAAAGGACATCAAAAAGGTGTAAATTTCATTTCCCTAGTTTTGATTAAGTCAAGCATGAAAAGAAATGTAATACTCTCAAGTGGCCGGGGGTTTACACTATTGATGTTGTTACTTCTGCATCAGGAGGCCCAATCAGCCAGCAGCGAGGCGAACAAACTCGCCGAGAGTTTTAAGGAGAGGCCAGATGGAGGGGCTTTGCCGTGTATGAAAAGACAGCTTAGCGCTCGCCTCTTCAATCCCACTCAATACCCACTGTGTGAAATCCTGGCCCTGGCTACACCCTCCCTTTCAAAGCTGGTGGCTACCACCATATGGGCTTGTTTAAAAACTCCCGAAGGCTGAGCACAAAGACCTGAACAGCACAGTGTTCATATCAAGTATTATTTAAATGAACCCCCCCTCCTCCCTCCTCTCCCCCAACCCCCCTTCGTGCAATTACCAGTATGTTCGGACTCCATAATAGTTTGAATTGTTTCTAACTGGTGTGCAGTCATCTAGCACCTGACATTAATGAAGGATTATTGATTTGTGCCATTTTTTCAAGGAAGTGTCAGGAATATTTCTATGCAGATGGGAAATAGTGAGAAACTGTTTTTTGTTGCTGTTGTTGTTTTCCTTTTTTTTTCGGTAGTAACAAAAGAAAACTTCTTTTTTTCTTGTGAACATGCAAGATTTCATGTCTTCTTTTTTCTTTTTTTAGAAGTAGGAAAAAGTTGAAGTTTCAATTTCCTTGCTTTGATTGAAGAAATAACGTTACACATTCTTGCTGCTCAGACACCCTTTCAACAAGTCCCATCCAGCTCCTTAAATGTATGCCTTTGCCACTATACAGTGGGCAGCAGAATAGAGTGGCTTTTGTAAAGACTTAATAGAATCCTTAACGGTTCCAACAATCCACTCCCATTGAGTTGCATTAAGCAGATATTATAGCAGCACAATAACCTAAATAGCTCAACATCAACCTCATTAGGCATGCAGGCAGGCCCTGAACCATTTTATGGCAGAGTCTATTGTGGAGGCTCACCCCAGGTGAGCATTAAATTGCAAATGATACTCTGAAAGGCAGAGTGGAGAGGGAGAGAGAGAGAGAAAAGAGTGACTGGACAGAAAATTGTCTCAGGACACAGGAAAAGGAGAGGCTGTAATGGAACTGCTCTGACCATATAGAGCTCAATACATCACGGCTTTCAGCGGCCAAGTCCCCGCACCTCTCCTACGGTTTTGTTTGTAAGCGACGCCGGGTGCGATCCTGTGGGGAAAACTCTAGACCCTACCGAATGACTGGGCCGATTACCTCATCTCGTCAGTGGCAGCTCTTTCCTCATTATTCTGCAGGACTATTCAGAGAATAAAAGCAAGTGAGGAAGAGCTGGGGAGAGAAATGTGTGACTCTAAAGCCCATCTCTGCCTCCTGAAACTTTCCGGCGGGTCCGTTCCCCTGCAAATCAATAGAGGTGTCCTCATCTAACAATCTCAGCCTAATGGGTCCTCAGATCAACATGTTAATAAACCGCTCCCTGAAGAATTGTTTGTAACTGCAGAGTGTCTCGGTGAGTGACATTAAGATGCCGAGAGACTGGGAGCGTATTCCCAGCAAGACCCCTTCTCTGTCACCTTAGAGGATGAGTAATTGTGCCTTTGCATATTCTCTGTCATAAACGGCAGGAGTGAGGGGGCCCAGAGGACCACACTGGTTGCCGGCTGCCTTGTGAGCGGAGTAAATTAAAACGCGGATTAGGCCGGCCGTGATTGGGGGCGACAGGCCGGGCAGTTACCGCCCCATCGGGTTCACTTCCTGCCCATGTGTCTTCACCAAGGAGACCGCTGGGTGAGACAAGCCATACACCGCATCTTTATTCCTCAAGCTCCCGCTCCCCGCACGCAAAAGTGTGCCTCGACGATTTACCCACAACATGGCTGTCTCTAGGTGCTTAATGCAGAGCAGTTCATCCGTCCCTACCTGTATTGTCTCCGTGTTTATGCTCCTATGCTGTGAAATCCTCTCTGTGCACAAACAATAAGCAAAACAAAAAACTACAGCTGAAGTGGAGGAATATTTCACCACGACTGTGACCGAATTTAATCCTTTTATTGCATGCAAAAATAATCTCAAGTCTCATCTTGCGGGGAGTGTAGCAGGGTATATATGTAAAGAACTGCCGTTGGGCTGAAAAGAGGTATGCGTGTTGGAAACCAATAATTACCACGCAATTACAATATAATTACACACAATAATCGTTCGGGTTTCTCTGTCACATCTGCAGGAGAGAGCTGCACTCCCTGGCCACAGTAATTAGCATGGACGCCGTGTTCCATGGCGACAACCGTTAATATTTGAAAGCACGCTACAGTCGCCACACTCCCGTGGATAAATAACCTCAGGCGTGCAGATAAAAATATCAAAACAAGTGTGACTGAGCTTGAAAGGAAATGTGTGGAGACACATGCTGAGCAGGAGGCAACAGTGAGGATGCTGGGAAATCCAGAGGCTTTCAGCATGCTTGGAGAGCACGTGTCCACAGTGTTGGTTTGAAATGCTGCTGCTGAAAGAACTGAAAGTGAAAACTTCCAGTCTGTAAAGTTAAAAGGCTAAGGCTCAGTCATAAGGTATGTTAATAAATACTTTCGAAAGAAGAAAGCATAGCGACATAGCTATGGGGAAGAGATAGATGTAGAGAAATTACTTTAAATTGTCAAAAGTATATATATAAAGAAGTAAATTCTAGAAGAATAAACAGAAAATTAAAATGAAACATAAGGCACTGATTACACTGTATTTATAATAGATTATTTTTTGTATTGCATGTGTCTCTGTACCAGATATCAGAGTAACCAAAAAAGTGACATTCTTAATACAATTTCATGATTACCACAGAGTGCAAAGACTGAGCAATAATACATTGTCAATTAGTGTAAATGGTCCTTTTTTGCGCAGTAATCATACCTTTGTGTTGTACACTTTGCAATATCCTCATAGCCTCTGCAAGGCTCCTATCTATCATACTTGGGTAACTTGGAAAAAGTCAGACAAAGACTTCTCTCTGAATCTGCTAGATTCAAAAGTGTTCTGAGCTTCAGGTCTGATGCTTCTCATCAAATGATGGCCCAATAAAAAAACAATATTATATGCCTTGATACAAGTGTGTGTAGAGAGGGGGGGTAATCAGGGGACCCCTAATGAACATCACAAGCAATTCCTGCAGGGCCCTCCCCCATCACCTGGGCTGGTCCTGGGTAAATCCCTCAGCTGGTTTTGTGATACTCACAGTACCGAAATGTACCCTCACATAGCTGACAAAGCCAGCAGAAAAACAAGACTCGTCTCCTTTGATTACCAGTACCATTTGTAGCATGTGCAGGATTGTAGGCCCAGCTGTCAGTGACTTAACTGTGTTGTGCAGTAATGACACTAATTTATGAATAACAAAGTTCACAGAAGTAAGAGAGGACTGGAAAAGAGCAGAATGGGGGGAGTTTACAAAAATGAAAGATACTGTCAAATGAACATACTCTGCATCCACTGCTAGCTGTTACATATTTCTTCATTATTTTATTTGAGTTTATTTTTAGGACCACAATATTTTTCATCTTGGTAATAATGTTAGTGTTGCCTGGGCTGCATTGGAAGCTATCTGTCTGTTGAGGCTTTGAACTCCCAATTTGATTCGCCAGGAGGGAGGGACATACAGAGAGCTTTGGCAACCATTAATCATCAGCCCATTATTCTTAAAAGCCTATTTATTTTCACAATTCCCAGCCATTTGAAAACCATCTTACATTCTATGAAGCATAAAAGGGAAATTAGTTTCAAATAAATCTCTTTTCATATGGCACCAGCAAAAAAGAAACAAAGGTACCTCAAAACAGGCCCAGCAGATGTAAGTGACAGTCCTGATGCTAAATTCAAGACCCTGTACACTGAAACATTAAAAACAAATCTCTTCACAATTTAACTGGGCAGGCGTGGAATGAAAGCAGGTATATCGACAGTGACAGGGCTACAGACTCAATACGAGCTCGCATTGTTAGCACTGATATCAGCCAACTTGACGTGTTAAAAACGTAGCGTTCTTTAACACAGTGCAAGTGAGGCCTGATGAGCGAGGTGATAATGTATGCCACACCTTTCCATCCACATGGCTCCATTTTGAAACTGAAATTCTTGCGCAAAAACAAAATGGCATCAGCATTCAAGACAAACATTTGACCATCACACAAACATTATGAATGCTAAAGTAACCATATTTTCAATGGGAAATATGCAACAGCTTTTAAGCAGACAGTATAGCGAGTAATCATCACTTACAAGTGACATGAAAAATAGCATCCTAATGATATTCAATTATTTTTAAGGGATTTATGCCTGTGCCTTCATGACATTTTATTTTTCCAGGCAGGGTCCCGACCCTTAGGATGGTAACAGCTGTTCAAAGCTGTTCAAAGCTAATGATCAAACGTGCGCAAGGAGCGCAGAGATCCCCTCTCGAAATGTTGACGGACTATTTTTCAAAGGTTGGCGTCGGCCTGTGCATGCTCTGCCTCATAAGCGCCTGGCGCTGATCTGCCCCCGGTTAACAGCCACGGCGCTGATGAAGAGATGAAGGAACAGATCCATTTAGTCTACGCAGAAGGTACAGTGCAAAAGTTTACATTCTCAAGATGTGAGGAGCGAGCACGGCGGAGGAGTGCAAGGATGAAAGGCGAGCTTAAGCCCGGCGCATGGATTTACATCCACAGAGAGGATTAGAGCCACCTACTTCCAGCTTAGGGGGGACTTTTTGAAGTTTGGGATGGTAGAGGGGCGATCCCTTTGCCGGAGTCGTGTTTGATTCTGGTGGGAGTCCGCCTTTAATCCCCCTCTCCCGTTCTCACCTTCCGCCTGATCCACTGCAGCCTCTTATCCGATCGGCCGGGATCATTATCCGCCCCGGCTGCCAGGAGTTTCCCCTCATTAATTTCTCTAAGAAGATTACCGGGTGCTTGTTGTTGTTGTTTAAACATCTGATTTCCCTAAGCCTTTTGTTTTTTCAACTGGTTTACACTTTAATGCCCTCGACTGAATTTCAGTGACAAGGGATCAACTTGACCCACCAGCGGGGGGCCTTGAAAAGAGCGAGAGCGGAGGTAAGGGGAGAAGTTCGGAAAAACCCCCGGGTGCCGCCAGGGCGCTCGGAGGAAATCGCTTTAGCGCTCACATTTTAGCCCGGAGGGGCAGTGAGAGAAACTCTCAGTGAGCCCCGATCCCTCAACCCCACAGCCCCGAGCTGACGCTCTCACAGGCCCTCCTTGACATGTCACAAGTGACAACAGCTCACACTGGTCTTAGACGAGAGCCTCTGGCTGCCAGTGGTGGAATTTAGAAATAGAACAAAATGTCTTCACCAGAAATCTCTATGCTTTTCTATGTACTGCTGGTCATTACTTCTGGAAAATAAAGAAGTATGGAAGTGATTTTGTCCATTGGCAAATCCTCTCTTGGCAGTCTCTTGAAACTGTTCTTTTACAAGTTGGATGAGAGTCTGTTTGTTGAGGGTAAGTGAAGTGTTTTGGTTGCTTTGTCTTTGCAATGAGACGTGACTTCAATGAGGATCACATCCTTGCCCAGAACGCAACAGCACTTAGCTAATGTTCATGTTAACATACCACACACAACTCCAACAAGCATTCACATGAATATTGTATTAATAATCCTGCATTTCATCTCAGTACAAAACAATCTCAGAATAATCCATTAGAATTTAGAAAGTCCGGGTATTGTGATGACTTGAATAAAACTACTGATGTGCATGATATTCAGTAAAATACCCACAACTGCATTTTCCATAGTATAATGCTTGCAATATATACATTACCAAAAGACCTGTTACTCACAGACCTAATATATAATTTGTACATTCATTATACTAATAGTCAACATATCGATGAATTGGACAGATAAATGAGCTTTTTTAAGTTTGATCATATTTTATAATGTCCAACCCAATAAAACAGCTCAGTCCTTTGTTGAAGAATTAATTTAATGTGTACTGGTCCAGCTGTGTAAGTTGTGGGTGGATACTATGGTGGAGATGGACTCTGCCCCCTGCAGCGACCCTGGATGACTTTATTTATCTTGTATACGTTATGGTTAGCTATAGAAGCAGGACTAGTTAAGATGATCCTGTAGCACTTTGCTGGGACAGAATACATCCAGAGCCAATGCAGTGTTCCCCCATCTTAGGCCCTGAGAAGACAGAGGGTGGGTCTGAACTGAGCTGGAGCTAAATGAGATGCCACAGAGGAGAAAGAGTCTCAGATACACATGATCCTGATCCAGCTTCAACTGCCACCTTCACAGCCTAGAACATGAACCTAGCCCCATCATTTAGCAAAAATTAATAATAAGAAACAACATCTAAATAATAATTTATCAAATGACATTAATGCAATATTTGTTATTGTCTAAAACAAACTTAAAACTATTCCAGGGAGGCTAAACAGGATGTCTCTGCTTAAGATGTAAAGATAACTGATTGATAGATTGAAAAAGATAACTGAACCAATTAAATTCATAGGCGTGGATTACACCTGTTATTATTTTTTTCTTTTTTTTTAATGACTCTATTCACAACTAAATCCAATGCATTCAGTCTGATATTAATTGAGCGCTGCTGGATTTTCAAATGAAGGCCAATAAACAGATAGTGACGAGGCTGTAAAATACCTTGTGTGTGGCCACTTGCCCACTGGACCCAGTGAGTGAGAGCCTCACAGGGTAGGCCAGCCGGTCTCCTGGGCCTGCTCCAGGTATTGTCTTGCCTACATCTACGGATCCAGAATCACCTTATCAACCCCTCTTCTAAAGAGTGGGTTGTGTTTCAGGATCAGCATTTGGCAGGATCTATCGTAACCTTCGGGTTCAAAACCCTGCAAACATTTCAGCAGACCAAGCTCTTCATACTGCAGAGATTTTGATTGATCAGATGTACGTCTTGTCTACTGTCTTCTTGGCAAAACATCTGAGCAAAGTAAAAACCAGTCTTAAATCCTTCTTATGTACAAAAGAGACATACAAATATATAAAATGTTATTACTAACCTATGGATAGTACTTACAGAGTAGTGTTTTATAAGATGGTTACAGAGCATGATTGATTAACATGCATTTTAACAAGGGCCAGTGTTTATATCCAGTAAACAGTGTTGTTTATTTATAGCCATTTACTCTGAAGTTTTATTTACTACAATTTTATCAACAGGAGGCTGATACAAGGTAGAAATATTTGGACATTTCAGTGGTAGAGTAGGCCGTAGAAGTAACCATTCTGAGAGGCTCTGGCCTGGCAAAGGGATAAGGGGAGTGAAAGGTTTTAAAGCCGGGAAACATCTGTCTGCTCTGAACAATTCACACCATCAGTTTAACAAAGCAAAATGTAATTGATTGAAGCAGGCACAACAGCCGTCGCTAACCTTTCCCTCGGTACCTTTGTCTTTCGGTCCCCGCCGGCTGGAGAAGATGCCATCAGTCCTATTAATGGTGTGGCCCTTATCTAGCGCGGGATCAGGACGCTGCCCTTTGGAGTATCACCGGCACTCAACGGCGAAAAGCCGCGTGCGAAAAGGTGCCACTGATCGAAACGCCTTGGACATCACATCTTAAGCCGCGTCAAGCAGGTAAGGCAGGGCCAATCTCTGAGGTCAAGCTCACATTCACGTTTGTCCTTTTCCGAACCAAAAAAAAGGAGCAGGAAGACTTGTAATTCTGCAGAAACGGAAACAGAGAGGAAAAGAAAAAACATATTTTTCCAGAGAATGTATATCATCTGAATATATATTTCCCAGCTGTTGCGGACAGAACGGATGAAAGAAGCTGCTGCTAAAGAGGGGTGAAAGGATTTCAGTATGTGATAATATTGAGTGAATGTTCTGCATGCCTAAAATAGACAATTGCAGGCAGTTTGTTTATAATGTGCAGCCTTCTAGTAACTGGCAAATGGATCAACCATTAGATGAGCAAAAATGTTCCCTCTTTGTATGATCCTTTAGTGGCCATTGAAGAGGTTCCTGGAGTGATAAAGTAGGATTATGCATACTGTGCTTTATTTATGCATATTCTGTTTTATCTTGATACTCTACGGATCACCCAACCCTGGTCTTGAAAGGCTGCACTCTAGCAAGACTGTGGAGGAGAAGCAGAAATGGTTTAATTGAGACAATTATCCCTTAAATCAGATGTCTGAGGGGCTGCACAGACTGAAAGCTTGCAGACGCTGTGGCTCTCAAGGTTCAGGGTTATGTTATCCTACAGTGCTACAGTGGAAAACTTTTGCATTAACCAACAACAGGAATGCCCCCATGTGCAGTCCTCAAGAAGAAATCCCCCAGCCAGACTGGCTAATTTTACATGTGTAAGTGTCCATGCACATTGAAGGCAGCCTGCTGCAGGCATTTGCTGCCCAAGGGATGCTAGGGGATATCCACATATATTCTTATGGCCCATGGGAGAGCCAGAGTTTCATTGACCTTGACTTGAGATTGGTAGCAAGACAGTATGACAGTGTTCACCCCTAGTTATTAGCTGCTGTGGTTTAAGTGCAGGGGAGTACCCTTTCAGGCTTGTGTGACAGAGTGAGAACATAAGAATGCGTACCTGTGTGTGTGTGTAATTATTCCCTCCTGTGTCTGTGTGTGTCTTTCTGTGTACATGCATCCGTATGTATGTATTTCCATTACAGTGCGTGAGTAACAGTATGTGTCTGTAATGTGTCTGGGAGCAAGATGTGGGTGCATATACATTCACACAATTGTGTGACTGTGTATGTACATTCATGTGTGTGAGTATTTGAGCATCTGTGTGTGTGTGTGTGTGTGTGTGTGTGTGTGTGTGTGTGTGTGTGTGTTTGTGTGTGTGTGTGTGCCTCTATACAAACACTGGGGGTGGGGGCTCTGAAGCCCTCCCCCCCAATCCCTGCTGAAGTGGGGCCCTCCAGAGCCGCAGTGAGTCACTGGTGAGGCCCCTGGGGATCGGGGCCTAATGGAATAAAACTATCCTGACAGTGGAGATTAGGACAGAGGCTTCTGCGGGGAAGAGCTACTGGAGAGAAGCTGGAGGCAGCGTTACAGACTCCCTGATGGCCTCACCTTACTGATCCCACAAATTTGGTAAACTTCATGGAAATTTAATAAGCGCCACTGCTTTGTGTTCGCCCGCAGAGCCACAGCCCGGTGCCGTGAGGCACTAACTCTATGGGATGATTTACATCCGGGCGCTGGCTTTTTTCTGAGAAAAGTCCCGGTTACTGCCTGCTGAAGCCTCTACAGAGACTCTAGAGAGCCTGGAGCTGCTACGGCTTAAGCCAATATAAGGAGAGTGCATCCTAAAGGGAAGTCAGATCTGGAGGATGCCAGTGTGTTTTATTTTCCTTTTTCTTCTCCTTCAAAGGCTGCTCCACCCCTCCTGTCAGGCAGCTAAAACTCTTTGAGCTGGAAGAAGGGCTCCTCTTCCCTTAAATCTGTTTTATTTACCCCATCTCGTTCCAGTGACTGGCCTGAGCATGCTACACCGCATTGTATTTAATCCCACGGATAACAAACCACTCTTCTGATGAGCAAACGTATCCACTGATAATACAGTATAAAGGATAAGAGTGTCCACCAGGCAAAAACCTGCACACAGAACAAACAAGTTAAGGCTGCAGTCCCAAAACACTCCATAGCCCTCTGCACACTCATGATAAAAGCAAGGGTGGAATACAACGAATCGTGTGGCATTTCCTCCCTGCTGATGGTCGAAATGTGACACTGGTATTGGAATCTGGTGGTTGGAGGGAGGGCCTGTAGCTAGTTACACACCCAGTTACATTGAGCCCTCACTCCTTTTAGACAGAGTGCTCGGACACCTCTCTGTGGCGTATGTTATTACTGGTGGTTGCCAGACCCAGACTGGAATATCACCAGAACCTAGTGGATCTCCTTTCCACTTTTATCACTCTCAGTAGTTGTGGAAGGTCAGGACAATATATAAAATTTCCATTTCAGAGGATTTAAACTCCATTACACTTAATCAAATTGTGATACTGAGCAAGTATGTTTACTATTTCATTAGTGGTCAGAACAGAGAGGTAGGTAAAGACTGCCTTTATGGAGACAGAAAAACGGTAGGGCTCACTGAAGGAGAAGCCTGAGAGAGAGATAAGAGACTCTTCCAGTATTTCACCACATTATGCCCCCTCTTGTTTTAATAAAGCTGTGCAGCAGGTAAAGTGTTCTATCATTAACCCAATATGGTGTTCCTCACCACTTCAGTCTGGGGAAGGCCTGCCATGCAGGAGAGTAAAGCAATGAAGAGTGCTCAAGGTTTGGCTTTGTCATCTCATCCTTGAGATTTATGATTGCAAACAGGACAACTTTTTTTAATTCGCTCTTTTGTCTGGATTCCCCTGGCTGGCAGTCTTTGGCGTGAGCCAGGCCTTTTAATCAATCACTTGGATAATCAAATGTCAGTGGCTATCTGCTCCATGTAATTACTTTTGCAATTAAAAATCAATCTTCACTCACCCTATCTAATTAGAGCGATGGACAGATTTTCATCTAGATTGATTTTATAATAAATATTGACTCCATATGCTGTAATTCCATCATATCCTTTGCAAAAAATAATGCTGCAAACATCCAAATGAGCATGTGCAAGGATTTGAGACACGAGAAAGACTGTTTATGTTTATAATCACAGGAAAAGACCTTGTGACAAAACAGGGTTTATCTCATGCTAATGACAGCATTCAGCTGCCCTCTGTTTGGCATGGAAGCCCATGGTAGACCAATAACCTGAATGGCAACTTACATTCATTAAAAAAAGCATTGGTTGAAAACACAAGCCCATGTGAAGAGGCAAGATAAATGATGCTGGGTCCTCCACCAGGGTAAAAAAACAAATCCACAGAGGTCTGAGTAATTATGTGAGGGAACAGAACAGAACATTAGGTTATCCTTTCTTTTACAGTACCTTCATTTACATTCAGTCATTTAGCAGACAATCTTATCCAGCACAACTTATAAAGTAAGAGCACAAAAAGCATCAAATAAAGTTGCAGAGGCAGCAAACCATACAGAGCACAAACATCTAAATATTCATCAATTCAAGCTAATGCTACCTGAAATACACGTATGTTACCATAAATTCCATAAAAAAGTGTAATACATGACTGCATAAATTAATATGCGCAGCACAGACAACAGCATACCCTAAAGTAAGTGAGGACTACCCAAATATAGGAAAGATGAGTTATGATTGGGTAGGGGACCAAAGATGCAGTTTGATGAGGTTACTTCATAACCAAGTAGTAACACAGTAATATACAACACTAAAACAACACTGTGTTGTTACATAGTAAATTAAAATATTAATTAGGTAATCGCTAAACAGATATGGATTTGGCACATACAGATTCTCTATGAGTTATACCTTACAGCTCTATATCCACTTGTATAAATGGATAATATTGTAACAACCTGTCATTGGTGTAAGTCACTCTGGATAAGAGCATCTGCTAAATGCCAATAATGTAATGTAATATAATATTTTTATTGTTGTCACAGATTTACCATACTATTCTCCCTTTATCATGAACTGCAGCCTACTTGGTTACTGTCAAAAACTATTTTCAATAGTTACTTTCAATGAAGCAAACAATTCATAATTCTACCAACATTACCTGAAAGTACTTCTTAGTTTCTGAGAAAATCATTCATTTATTGAAATCTGGTGAAAGAAAAAAAAATTACACCAGATAAGTACTGTTTCATCAAAAATTCCTCTTACACAGCTAATTTAATACAAAATTGACATTTAAATGATAAACTGGCGTAATTGCATGTTCTCATTACTAAACATTACAATGATGATGAGGGAGCCTTCCAACAGAGATATAAATATGTCATAAATGAGAGATGGTCTGTTCATGGATCTTCACTGTTGTTAAAATGATTCTTACAGTAAATGGCAGCTATGTGTCCATTGCATCTGTATCATAATGACTCATCTGTCCACTACATTGCCAGCAGTGTGTGTTCCAGGCTAACTCTTCCTGCCCCAATGGGTCCCCAGTATCTCATTTAAGTATGCTGTAGTGAACTGAAGGATGCAGCTTTCATTTGAACATGGGGGGGGGGAGGATCACAAACAGTAAATTGTCTTTATGATAATTATGGGGGTGGGGGTTTCACTGCTACCTTCCAATCAATGTCAACGTTAGCATAACTATACAGATGCATTAATTTGGGGCTGTAGTGGAGTGCCCCCCCATCCCCCAACCCCCAACCCCCAAATGCTTGTTTCACAGTACTGGCAATCACTACTCAAAATGATTAATGCTATGAAATTAATTACTTTAAAAAGCAGTTACACAATTCTCACTGCGCCTGTCCCAATGGGACAACAGGTGTGGCTTTTGATGTGACCTGAGCGAGGGGATGTCTGGCTCCAAAGCCTGGTTTGCTGGGCCTGCCTGCATTGCACCGCTTTAGTGTGCATGAATAAACATGGTACAAACTCCCCTTTAACCACATGAGAACATATTTAGCTCGGTGGAAGGTTAGGTAGCTCCCTGGCAATGTATCTAAAGTAGGCAACATTAGCTTTTGAACAGACAACTAAGTTACTAGCATGTAGCAACTGAGTTTTTGTTTGTTAGATAGATACCTGTTTCAGATACATATTGTGCATATTGCTGGTGATTTTGTATGGTTTGTATAACTGCTGCATGGTACCTATCGTTAATAGATGCAGTTCCACAACTACTGTGGCTGTGACGGTCTAATATTTGTATGCATTTATTTTTTTAGGGTGTATGTGATTAATTGAGATGGATGGCACAAGCTTCACAACCAGCAGAGTCTCCCTTGCATGGACTCAGATATTCACACCAAGCATCAGTGAACAGCATGTTCTGAACAGGCTGCTGTTAACTCAATCTAATATATGCCTACATCTCTAGAACATGCTGAGGGGAGTTTTCTGTCAACTGTCAATAGTGGATTTCAAAATGCAGCCTGGGTCAGCGATCCGTTGAAGGCCAGATCATGTTAGGGAGAAAACCACAGCTGTACCATTCACCTCCCTGCTTAGAAATGCAGCCCATAGAACCCATTTTCGGGCTTCTTTCATCTTCAGTGAATATCACAGGATACAGATGGCTAGCTATCTTGTTCATTTATTTCACAGCTAGCTCATGTAAGTTAAGCTAATTTGATGATTCACATAGCTGCTCACTGGCAATAATTCAACAATATTATGCCAATGTTATTAAATCACTGGGGCACCATAAAGTTCTTTAACTAGAAGTAAAGTTAATTTGCAAACATCATATAAGTTGGCTAACTATGTAACTTACCTTTCTTGTCTTTTTCAATTCACTTACGTGGAAGTCCTGTTCACTCAGGTGTCCAGTAAGGTTTTCAAGGATATCTGCAGACTAATGCACATCAAGGATTCCTGTGTGAGCATCAGTGTTCCCAATCCTTTCAGTGGTACCCACATTGGATCACTACAAATCTCCATGTATATACATATGTGTGTGTGTGTGTGTGTGTGTGTGTGTGTGTGTGTGTGTGTGTGTGTGTGTGTGTGTGTGTGAGAGAGAGAGAGAGAGTGTGAGTGTGTTAGACAATATACATAATGGTAGTTTATATTCAGCCATTTGGATCTATTTGAGTATGAGATATTCATTGCTTTTTATATGATACAGTTACTGCAATTGAATATACAAATGAAATAAAGTTTGTGGTTGTGTATGTAGCTGGGCAGTTGAAGGTGTCCATAAAAATGCAGGCTAAAAGGAAATCCTTTTTCCTTTAGAAGAGTGGGAATTGAGAGCTCAGAGCAGCCCCTAGAGCCACCGCAGGCAGGAGAAATGATAACAGAAGAGATTGCAGCCCGGCTCATGCATAAACAAAGGCGAAATGCGGCATTCTCCTCTTGTCGGCTGATTGGCTGGGGTCTCCCCCCGATCACTTGTAGGACAGAGTTGCAATAGACGTTTCCCTGCGTGCAGAGTAATAAGGGCAGTACTTATCGCATGTTGCCTCGAGCCACTTGCAAAGGAAATGAGAAAAGTCCAATGAAGCAGAGAGGTAATTAATCATCATAGAGAGGAACCTGTCAAATCGAAGGGCTCCTTTTAGATGATAATGCTGCCTAGCGCAATTTAGACTGATAGAAATTTGATTTCTTTATACCTCTGGCGAAAAACAATACAGTTAGCACAACAGCAGCCAACTGGTGTCTTTAATGATTGCCTGCTCCTTTGAAAACTTATCAAGTGTAAAAAATATTGATCAATACAATTCCTCTCTTATGCTCCCAGGAATAACTGCCCCCAAGCCCCCCAACCACAACAAACACACACACGTACATGCACACACACACACACACGGACACGTGCGTGCGCACACACACACACAATATATCTTGTTATTATACAGTATGTTCACACCATTTTTCAGACAACTAGACATCATGGACAACTGGACATGGACAACTAGACAACATGAAACAATTAGATGAACATGGGAAATAAAGTTCATTTTGAAATGAGCAACAATGGTGATGCATTTTTTTCCAAGCACTTATTTTTGTTTGTTAGCACAGAATTCTGATTACAGTGTGTTATCAAATGATATGCCTCTTTGAATTATAATCTACACCTTTCTAGAGTAAATTGACATTGTGAACACCAAAATATTCTATCACGACTATAAAATAGAAATCACTTGAGTACTGATATAAGCCAACTTATCTAAACTTAATCATTTACATGTACACTACCAAGAAAGTTTGGTAAAAAATCGGCAAGTAGACAATATAGACAATAGTAGACATATTAAAATGATAGTAACTGGTTAGTATTACTATTATTACTTTTATGTACTCATTCACATGTTTGTTTAACTTTGCTTAACAGGAGTGTCTGTCCATACTTGCTTGTATATTTTGATTCTGGCATATTTTTGTATGGTATTGGTATGTATAGCATTATAGTATGAGTATGTGTTAGTGGGTAGGTCCAAAGGTCTCCATTAATACAGCTGGTGAGGACTGGGTATGTAGCTCCGACTTTGAGCCAACATGTTGAGAATCCCAGCTCGGGAGCTGCTGCCACAGCCACACAGTGGAATGTTTTCATAGGCTCTTTTAAAAGCATATTTCCATGCTGGGTTATTTGCAGATTGGGTGTCGGGTACAAATAAGCGTGATGACTTTACAGGATCCAGGGCGATAACAGAAGCAGGGCGAGTAAACGTCGCAGGTCACCGGGGAAAGGGGAGATGAAAGAGAAACAGCTGCCCCGGTGAGTTTGGGATCCTTATCGGCCTGGCAAACCTTTGTGAGACACAAGTGGCCCTCGCTGTCGGCAGGTTCAAAGTCTCTCTCTTTCTCTCACTTTTCTCTCTCTCTCTGTCGCATTGCAGAAAGATAGTGCAATCAAAACCCAGTCTAGCCCTTGAACTACTCAGACGAACATGATATGGCATAACCTTGCCCCGCCTGTGACCTTTGAGCAATACTTTGACAAATGCTTCATGATTGTTTGTGTGCTCTCTGTCCTGTGAGCATCTGTGAATGTCTGAATGAAGAGAACCCCTTTCAGCCACCATCCCCCCAGACACACACACACACACACACACCAGGAGAGTACTGACCATTTACAATGTGAGAACCTGAGCCAAGGTGAACAGAAACCAAAAATCAGTAATGATAAAGATTCCAAGAATACATGGATTCCTAATCCTGCTTCCATTGCAATTCCATTCTCAGAACTTCTAGAAGATTCCCTGCCCTCCAGCTGGCCTAACCAATCAGGGGAGACTAAGAGGTACAAAATTTCAATCTACTGGCACAGACAACCCACAAAGAAATAGATATTCTTTGTGAAATATATGCTCCTAAATTGTCCAAATAATTATCTATGATCTGAGATTAGCCATCTGAAATATGTTGTCATCACTTTCTAGTTTTTAGGCTAGAAAGCTCACCATGGGTATTACATATTCCATCCTCTTCCATAGCCCTGCACTTCCAATTTTGCCCAAGTGGTAAAATAAGACAGCAAAACTAACTAACCTTAATTTTGGATTAAAGGATATTTTTTCTGGAATGCCATAGTTTATTGGGTTTACCAGATGATCACTGATGAGCATTGGGATGAGCAGAAACTGTTGACACTGGCATTGGAGGCTACACAGAATTGCTATCTATAGCGAGCAACAGCAATCTCTTGTGCACATGGACATTTCCATATTTCACATATTTGAGCTGGCTAATCAGATACCAAACAACTATTTGCCTTTCTGATTTCTACACATGGGCTTTCCGTCATCCTTTAAAAAAACGATAGCTTTATTGGCTATGGCTGTTGGTCGACCCAACAATTCCATCTACAACTCTGGTTCATGGTAACTAGCATCACCTTTGAGATAAAGTTGCCCAGTACCAAATTGTGTGGTTTTCATTTAGTTTAACAGAGACGTCAGTGGAAAAGAACCCTGAAGCAGAACTCCATGGTTCCATCAGGAGTTACAACAGTGGAAATTTGTCTACAGTAGCCAATTAGCCAGGCCAGGGGAGAGAAAAAATTTGGCTCCAGAGTTTAGAATGCCATTTTATTGCTATGGCATACAGTCGATAGCCGATCGAGAAAATTGATACCTAGACGCTACCTAGATGAAGTGAGGCAGCTGGTCTGACCATTTTGCTTTAACCACGACCTTCTCAATAATCTGACCCTCCTTGCACTTTCACTCCCTTGGAGGGGGTTTTGCAATGTTGGGCTAAAGTGTGAAAACTGTGAGCAAGCGTTCACAGCTCAGCAGTGCCATCCCACACATACACACACACACACACACACACACACACACACACACACACACACACACACACGCGCTCAGAGAAATGCATCACAGGACCAGGAGAAAATACCATGGAGAGTCTTTTTTCCACTGCAAAGCCATGTCCCTGGGTCATTTACTAAACAATTAGGCGATTCATGTAACAGATTAAAGCCAGATTGAAAGTGACTTAAAAAGCGGGATAATGTTTCTCTAATCGTTTTGGTCTGAGAAATGCAGATTGTGAAATTTTCCAGCTACTTCCTTAGAAAAACCCATTTCACTTCTGATTAGGCCTGATTACCTTTTAGGGCTTTGGGTTCTGTTTGAGGAATCGGCACAAGGCGGCGGCGTTCCACAACATGGTGAATCAAAGTCACTGGCGTTCCAGAGGATCTGTCTGTAGACATGGGCCACAGACTGAATGCAGAGACAAAAGGTAGATCAGGATAAGAGAGGAAACAGTACAATGTGATTCTTATTGGGGGTTTTAATTCTTCTTAAAAGCACAGTTTCTTCAAACATGAAACAAAACCTACTATTTGAAGTGTTCAGCATTTTTTACAAGCCTTCATCAAATAAAATAAAATAATATACATGACTCAGGTTAATTATTTCAATGTCACCTTACATATGGCAGCCGTACAATAGTGTTGTGCAGTCAATGTCCAAATTAAAACTTAAACTAATGATTTGACACTGTTAAACATTTCTGAGTGCCTCCATGATAATTAGTGCTGATGCCTTGTCCTTTCACATTCATGCACATGATGTGTCCCATACCTTTTTTTTGTCGTAGGATTTTAGATAATGAATGTTGTGGAAAACCCAGTTTCTCAGATGTATTTCTTTCATTGGATTAAGGATTATTGTAGGACAAGAGGGCAACATTTTTTTCATTGGTAGAAAGAATCTTTTTTATTCCTGCCATGTGGACTGGCATTAAGGCACAACTACACTGCACCACCTTTTCTCAAAATATTATTTTATTTTTAGTGCTAGGTGTGAATGCACTGTATTCAAATGAATGGCTTCTTCAGTAATTATGTGCAGGTATACTCCACTGAGTTAAGTATTACATCATTATAACTGAGTCCAAAATGATTCTCATAAATGCATTACTTGAAAAGCAGAGTTTTACACAACATGAGTATAGGAATGGCTTTGTCTTGGTGGTTTTGATCATTTTATGCAGTTGATTCTCATATCAGTATTTCTAATAAACAGGGTACCCTATATTAGGTTTCCATGGAAAAAACAAAATGGCAACATTAAAAACAGTGATACATGTAGAAGATGCCGGATTTAGCTCTGGAACAGCATTTCCAATAAAACCATTCCTTTGTCATGCCAGGTAACAGATTTGAGAAACGGCATTACACAAGGTTAAATGCAGAACAGATGTAAGCCATAACATACAACATGATCAAAGCACAGGTTTTTGAGACAGATAGGCCAGCAAATGATGATAAATGAGTCCCAGCACAACTGTAAAGAGAGCACCAAAGTGATGATGTGTTAGTGACAAACTGACCAGGGAAAGAAGAGGAGAGGGGAAAGAAGAGGAAAAGAAGAGAGAAAGAGCACAGGGATAGAGAGAGGGAAAGGGGAGGAGAGGAGAGGATAGGAAGAAAACTAGCTGAGAGAAAGGGGAGGAGAAAGGAGAGGGGAGGAAAGTAGATGAAGAGGAGAGGAAGAGGAGAGAGAGAGATGGGTGGGGAGGGACAGGGGATAGAGAGAAGAGGACAGGGACAGGAGATGGACGGACAGCAAGTGAAAATAAATGTCCAGGTTGATTGAAATGATCCTTTACAGTGACTCATTTCCCACAACAGAACCAAAGTTTAGAAAATACCTTGGTTAATTTTGCAAGATGTTCAAAACTTGGCTTGTAATATCACAGTTTTTTTACTTTTTTATTTCAACACGCTTGCAGGATCAACTGGATGAAATCATCACTGTGGGCACTCTATCTTTAAAAAATAAAATATTATTCATGTGCCAGATGTCCTGGGAATTATCTAAAGCATTACACTGATCTGGCAGAAAATTAAAATGAACCGTAAATGTCTACTTTCCACAGTCTTTTTAAGATTATATTATGTACAAGATAATGACTAACAGAAATACACAAATACCTTTCATCAAGACTTAAACAACAGTACCACAGACCCATACTGAAACATTTTTAGTTGTCTGCCTAAAAGTTTATTGTGACACTAAACCTGATACAAACACAGTTTTAGTAATGCATGAAAGACTATACCGAGAGGTCTGCAAGCCACTTTGACATTTGCTTCCAGGATTGTAATACCCACAAAAATGTCTCCATTTCCTGATTTGCATGTCATCAAAGTAATGCACAACAGGGAATTGTGATGGCATTATGGTTCATAGAACTCTTCATATTGTCATTTTACTAATTTCATTTCATTGTTTGCTCTAGATTTAACTTGCATAGTCACCATTTAGTGGAAATAATGATGCCCCATTTTTCCCATGCTGATGTTGAATGATTCACACCAGTATTAATATGAATAATATTGTTCTGTTGTAATATATCTGTATGTGAACAAATCAACAACAAGGGATTCAATATCCTGTAAACGTAAACTGAAGGGTGAAGTTGAGAAAAAGGCTTACACTATACAAGAAGGTTTACTTGCGCCTATGGCTGTTGCATTTTTGCCAAATTTCTCTGTCCCGGCTACTCTGTCTTTGACCAGTCCTCAATGTCACGCTCTGAGAAAAGGCAGACAGAAGGACGCACGCCTGTGCGCTACCAAGCAAACTGTGACCAGAAACACTTCAGAAGAGGGGGGAGCACAAGGGAGCCCATTGTTCGGCCTGCCGACGGGGGGGCGCTGTGATAATTTGATCTGCGCCCTGTTAATAAATCACCGCGTCAGTGCTCTGGCTTTAGTATCTGTTTATGCCTCTACAAATTGAAACCCCACTGGCTGAGCACGGCGGCGCGGCGTTTGGCATGGGAGCACTCTGGCCTCTCGAACGATTGGTTCAAGGTGGGGAAGGGTTTGCCCCGACCGTCCCGATCGGCTCCCTCCTCCTCTCATGTTTTGTCTCTCCCCGCTGAGGCAAAGCAGCGCTGACATATGTAAGCAATAAGCCCAAAAGGCTTGCGTCTACTATGGGCTGAGTGAAAGGAATGCAGAACCAAACTATAAAATGATAATGGGCACAGAGGCTGGGGGGCGGGAGAAGGCACATCTGCAGCAGAGGTGCGGGCAACGGGCGGCGGGTCGGGAACCCTGCTGCCCTGCCCCACGCTGACCCCCCGCCGATGCGGTGTTAAAGGCAAGGCGTACCGAGCCGCGAGAACCGGTTGGAGATTAAAAGAGCAGCGGATAAAGGGCAAAAGGGCTGTTTGAGCCGGCTGCTGAACCTCAGCTAAGCCTCTTAAAGCGCGAACGAGGAGCGGAGCTGGGCTTGAAACGGCCCACCCCTCCTTTTTAGGGCGTGACGATAAAAAAGAAACGGCAAGTAGGTGTCCGGAGAGTCAGACAAGATCGTGTTCAGTCATCTCGCGATTTGACCTACTTTCATAAGCAAATCCCGTTTCATCCCAATTGTCACAATTACCATAAATAAACCACAATGAATTCTGTAAGCCTGACAATGAAAATGCTCAATCCTTTTACATGCTTTAAACATTTCCCTTTAAAGCCAACCAACTTGTTATGAGCTTGTCATGACAGTGACACAATTCTTTCAGATTAGAAGCTAAGATGCTGAGCTAAGAGCTAAGGTTTCCGCAACAGTATCTGTAGAAGCGTGAAATATGAGGTTTGATCAAAAGGCCACCTCAGATCACTGCACACCTTTGTAAATAAATGGGGACAATCAAACGTATTCATGTGTTATGGATGAAACTTCAGCACTTCAACCACATAACTGCTCAAAGCAACAAGAACAATGAAACTGCTACACAAACACTGAATAAAAAGGAGACAGGAATGAGAAACTTTGAAATGTCCAACTGATCTCTTCAGAGGAAACAGACATATCCCACAATGCAACAGGACAGGAAATACCTGCTGAGAGGGTAGGGCTCTCCCCCGGATCCCATTAGGGGATCCGTGAAATTAATAGTGACATCATGTTGCTCAGTCAACAAACACGGGTTGATTGATGAGGACAAACGGCTCAGGTGATGGCCAATCAGCGGCTTTCCCTAGGAGCTGCCGGCCCCACTTCCAGTGCATGAAAGGGATACGTCTGTCCGCTCTGGCCAGATGCAGTGCCACTCCTGCTGCTTTGCTCTCCGCTGGTGTTTGTTTTAAGATTTTTTCATTGATAATTCTTACAAGTTAATAATGTTGTTTTAACCATCCATCAAAAAGGACACGTGGAGGAAGCCATTTGTAATACAGTGCTCTACATTTCATCCTGCCACAAATCCTGCCCCTGCCCCATCTCACACACACACACACACACACACACACACACACACACACACACACACACACACACACACACACACACACACACACACACTTAATACTGGTGAGCAGCTGGTGGGGATGCACTTTTTTTCTTGGGCCTGACATTATTTCACAAACATCTTTAAATGTTTCACGTTGTGAGCCTCAAAGGTGAGCGAGGCGAATTTTCAAAGTACCCCGATAGATCAGCTGATCCCTGCAGTAATACAATATTTTCCACTTCAAATCGGTGGTAATGGAGAAACATTGTAGGACTGCAGCACACTGCTTCACAAGGTCACCGCTTCATTTGAAATATCCCCTTTTTTTCCCCAACTATAAGATTGGATTTCATATAGTGAAGAAAAATAAAGGGGAAAAAAGCGAGTGAGCTGTTTTGTATCATTAAAAGCCTCGCAGGCCAAAGGCTGCCTTTGTTCCACCGGTGATTTGCTGAAAGTCAGACCAACACTAATGAAAATTAAAGACACAAATGCACAGGGACGTCTGTAGCCAAGCACATGCCTAACACAATTTGTCATATCGCTATTGTCCCGGTACATTCAAGTTTAGAGTCCTGCAGGAGCAGGGCTGACTGGTTTTTTTAGGACAATGTCACATATTGTTTCGCTTAGAGCTTGAGAGGCATTGCAGCGGGGTCCCTGTTGGTTTGCTGTGTTAGGTGGAATCTCAGAGCAGTTAAGACAAGTCATTTATCTTCAGAAATGGGAATAGCCACTATCAGCGGGGAAGGTAAGTCAGAAATTAGCACACACAATAATCGAGGGAAGGACAACCACTTAATCAGATAACTGTCTGTCTGTTCAGAATAAGCAGGGAATGATGCAGCTCTGTCCTCTAAATCTATAGGGAAGCACAGCAAATTGGAGGTAAGCTGGTAAATCAAGGATGCTACCTAACGAGAAGTAAAATCCCCCGTGATCCCATTTACTTTCCTCTTCAGTACTGGGGTCTGTGGAACAAAACAATGGAAATGAGGTTAAATCAGCTCTATCAGGGGCAGGGCTCAGCATCCCTAACATTTGCACATGCATACTGTAAACACTCCCGCTGGGCCAGCCAACTCCATCAGCCCAGTGTCATGTAGTATAGGAACACTAAAATCCCCAATGACCACTGGGAAGGACAGTTGATTTCCAAAACTAAATGCAGTGACAGTGATTCAGATCTTTCAATGTGTTGATTTTGGGACCAGCTAATCAACAGCATTTGAATTCAGTGCATTAAAGATGATTTGGTTGATCTGTGTAGTCCATATATCAATACATATCAATACATATATACTCCCTTAAGGATGGCAATAAGAATTCCTGAAAGAGGTCAGTACAGGCTATTGTAAGACTGTCAGTCCATTCTATTAATTAAAATTATGATCTCGAAATAGAGCTGCAGTTGTTCTTGAACCAAATGTAAGGTCTCTGCTCTAGTTCTGCAATGTCCTTTGAACCTTTTTTTTTCAGCCGCAGATGAGCCAATCATGGATACCTCGCTGCTGCTGTGTGCATACCATCGGTATGAGCTAGGAGGTGAGTCAGAATGGAGTGACCTGGGGGGAGGTGTGTGGCCGCATGCCCTGGCAGCGCCCCTGTGTGCTAACGGGGGACGGTCACTGATGCAGCACTGGCATCTCTACAACACAGGGGCTGCCAGGGCTCGCTGCCGGGCCGCAAGGTCGTGTGAGGTCACACACCTCGCCTCCTCTCCAGAAAATACAGCATGGAGGTCCTTGCCCGATGTGCGGTGCTTTGTAACACATATCTGTGAGGAAACATTAGTCACAGACGTGCTGTACATCCTGGTCATGTGGACAGTGGTCATATTCCGGTCACCTCAATGAAGTGAAGAAATTATTACATTGATTGCATTACATTATATGGAATTCCTCCATAAAATTAATAGATAATTAATTGGAGAGTACTGAGCAGGGGGGAGAAACTGCATTATCCCACACAGATAGTTTGTCAACCGTTCAGTGACCTTACAGGAGAGATGGAATGCAACCTTGCCCCATATGATCAAAACACGTGATGTACCAGGCCTCACCTGCCCTCTCTCTTCTGGTGGCACAATTCTCTGGTGCAACACATCAAGGAATGTAATTAGATTAGATGTAATTACATGCTCTGGCCCAATTGTGGGAATGTGGGTAAGGACACCCTCACTGGAGACTGTGGTACATGTGGTTATGTTGGCCTCTCTCTGGCATGGAAATTTTGCAGTGTCTCTCTGACAGGTGATGTTCCTTCCACATCTCCTTACTTTTGACAGGCTGAAGCCTGCTGCACATATATGAGGCCCACACATATGAAGACATGTGGAGATGCATTACCTCCTTGACCTCATATTTGCTCCATGCAAACTCCAACTCAGGGGTGACCTCCTGTCCATGTGTAAGGACTGATTGTTGATTGAATAAGTGGTTTTGCACACATTCAGAAGACATTCAAAAATTATGGTAGCAATCTCTATCATCTGAGACAAATTGCTTCAGTTTTGGTTGACGTAAATTACTTAAATGATTTTTGTGTCATTTGTATAGAATTTTGTTTACTGTTTGGCAAAAAATTTGCCTAGCATTTGCATTTTGTGGGTAAGCCATGAGAAATGACTGTTTTGCAAAAACAAAAAGTTACTGTTGTCCTCATTTTGGTTAAGGCAGTGGTCCAGTGGACCAGAACAATGGAGAAAAACTGTAACGAAACCAGCAGGGATAAGAGCTCTGGCTGTAGCTCAGTAGCTAGGAAGTGCAGTTTTGTACCTGCTGAAGGTGTGAATTTGGTGTAGCAACACCACGAAAGAGCTGCGGCAGATTTGACCCCTGTCTTGTAGTGTGTAAAACAGCCATTGACTGCAATGGAGGGGTATCAGAAGATTGTGCTCACTGTCCTCCATTGCCCCAACATGAGCACAGTGGTTTCCACCATAAAGGCAAGCTTTATGTGTACATAAGCGGCAGTGTACCATAGTGGTAAGGAGGTGGGCTTATAACTAAAAGGTTTCCAGTTTGATTCCCCACTGGGGCACTGCCGTTGTACCCTTAGGCAAGGTACTTAACCCACAAGTGCCTTAGTAAATATCCAGCTGTAAAAATGGATAACATGTAAAAACTGCAACCTATGTAAGTCGCTCTGGATAAGAACGTCTGCTAAATGACAATAATGTAATGTAATGTACACTTGTTGACGACAAAGGTATGGAGCGTGCCTAAAAGGGAGAAAAAATTGCTGTAATAGACATTACCTCTCTTCTTCATTGTTGGGGGATGATGTTCATTCTGAGAACGGGGCCAGGGTTTTCAGCCACACCCACTGAGCCGCTCAACTTTTCAACCCAGCCACCGCTGCACGGAGGACGCGTCCTGTCCGCCCGTCTGAAATGCGGGTCAAGCGCATGCGCGGATCTGCTTTCCGCACTTGGCGTCCACATGAAAGCGTGCTCCCCGCAGCTGCGCCGCACGCACGCACGCAGCAGGAAGCGGTGCCGGCGAGGACGAGCAGGGAGCGGACACGGGGAAGCTATTTTCTGTCGACAGAAATGAAAAACAATCCCTCGAAAGGTCTGCCACCTGAGAAGCGCCAGCACAATGGCGTCTGCCCCCGTGTGTACTGGCGCATCAGCAGTGAGCCCAATTCAGAAGGGCACTACGTTTCAGTCCCTTCTGCCGCACACATTCACAGGAAAGCAGAGACAAAGGTGAAAGAGATGCGCGTGTGTGTGTGTGTGTGTGTGTGTGTGTGTGTGTGCGCGTGTGTGTGTAGTAGGGTTATATAACACCTTTATAGAGTTACTTATATTTTGCATGCTATAATTGTAACCATTCAATGTTAAATTAAATGCTTTGCTCTGCTGCAGGAGCAGCAGTGCTCAACTTGGCATGGAAACCTGCAACCTGCTGGTTGCAATGCCACTTACCTTAGCACTAACACAGCCGCTATTATGCTTTTAAATGCTGATGTGCAAACAGACTTTGTAGTCAGAGAAGCAACGAAATGCTATGATGAACCTGGGAATATAAGGAATAATGGGGTCAGTCAGCCTCATGACCAGAGTAGATCACACGTTTGACTAAGACATTAAGGACGCTGGTGCTGGCAGTGGAGAGACACACACTTCGAAAACCCTGCAGTCCCTGAAGCAGAGATAAAAGGACTTATTAATAGCTTCTAGATTTACATGCACAAGTGGATGTTTATGTAGGAATTTGCTGCTAATGTGCAAACATCAACGACTTGTAAACAGTGCTATTCAGTCCAATTTCCTTTACATCAGTGATATTGTTCCAATGTTTCGGGTGAGTCAAAAACATTTTGGGGCATTATCTTTTAAGCGGTTCCACAGTGACGGCTCCCCTGGGCAGTAATGGAGGAGCTACAGTGCACTTCCCTCCCCTGCCACTTTACATTACAATGACTTTTTACATAAACGCTGAAGAAAGGCAGGCACTCTACATCCTGCCAGCCCAACACATTGCACACACTTCTCTCAACACCCTGCCAGCCCAACGCACCACACACACTGTTCTCAACAAACTGCCAGCCAAACACACCGCACACAGTGTGCTTTACATCCCCCCTGGCAAACACAGTACACACATACACTGCCTGCTTGTTTTCAGACTCACATAGGTCCACCAAGGACATCTATGTCACGATTTTGGTTGTGTTCCACTGATACTAGAACTGCAGTGTTTTTCAGCTGCAGAGGATTCTGGGAGAAGGGTGAGTGTCTCAGAGCCAGATAGATTGTGACTTCACATAATGGAATGTAGTGCCTGAAATTTTAGGAGCCCCCTTTGGACAGACGATGCCCGAGAGACATAGACTGGGAAGGCGGGGGAAGCAGGCTAGCAGGCAGGGGGGTGGGATGGGGGGTTGGGGGTGCACACACGTGAAGCCCCTGCTGTGTTTTATTGGACAGATATAAAATTAACAACAGTCGGGAGCCATAATGGTGAGCCAGGTTGGTTCCGACACAAATTTCCAATTTGAGGTCAGCTGTATGGTCCAATAAAAGTTAACAACCTCCCGCTTAAAGAAGAGCTGTCACTTTACAAGAGGCAAACTTTCCCAATTAATCATCAAATTAATATCCCTGGGTCTTTTAACACAGTTCTTGCCTGGTGATTTTTTTTCTTTTAAACAGAATAGCCAAAGCCAGCCTAATAGCTATTGACATAAATCAATAAAACCCAGCTGTGAAATTTTCCTTGCCGTGCTGCCTAATAAGGAGACTGTAAAAGTCCAACATGTACCAAAAGAAAAGTGACCTCGCTTCAACATTAAACTTTATACTACCCTACTGCACATGTTAAATATGTAACATGTCAAATGTGCAACTCGAGCTAAGTAGGTGAGAGGCAATATAGTTGCTTCAGCCCAGTTGGCCATGGCTGTCTGTGGCCTGACCAAGAGGCATTAGTGTGCTATTATACACTGGACATTATGCATGAGGTCTGGGGTGTTAACTGGCTGTTAGAAGCACAGCTGTCAGAGTCGGGGAAGATATGGAAGCCCCCGCCTGTGATCTGAACGGCGCATTCCGT
The DNA here is from genome assembly GCA_019176425.1 of Megalops atlanticus. Taxonomy (NCBI): domain Eukaryota; kingdom Metazoa; phylum Chordata; class Actinopteri; order Elopiformes; family Megalopidae; genus Megalops; species Megalops atlanticus. Next base: position 22,468,230 of record CM032885.1, on the reverse strand, counting down.
CACAAGACTGCTCGCTCACAGACACCGATTAAAAGCTTGTTCTCTTTCAAAGTTTTCAAAAGTTCCTTGTGGAAATCTGGAGCCCAGGGAAAAACAGAATGCTTCATTTCACATGGGTTTGAGACTAGCCCCACAGCTGATTCAACACCGCACAAAGTAAGATAAAGGTAATCCATAACGGTCTTTGTGTCATCATCAGGAGAATTCAGGTGTTTCAGGAACACCACCACCCTCTATGTCTAGGGCTTAGTTGTGAAAGATGTGGAGCACATAGACTCTCCAAGGCCAGTCTCACAGCTCAAACCAGGTGCCACTTTGGCATTCCTTAAACAGACGACGAATCAAATGACAGCGGCTGAAGGGGGACGGAAGAGAAGCCGCCCCAGAGAATTGCGACAGATGCCTCTGCAGATTAGAGCGTCTTCAAAGAGCCGTGCAGCACATTCGGTCCTGCTGCGTAGGACAAAGGAAGGGAGCCTGAGAAAGAGCAAATACATCTGCCCATCTTTTCCACTCTAACCCACTATCTCTGCTGTCAGCTTGTGACTCCTTCCCAAATGATTTCTATGGGAAGTTAGAGCCCTCGCATCAGAGACCAGGTCTTAGTCGAGCCATTCCAGTCTGTCCCCGCTTCTTCAGCCCTGGCCCCAGGCATGGGGACAATGTCATTAGTGGCACTTCGTTGGCAGCCAGGGTCCTATGAATGAAGGGCAGCTTTAATCAGTGTCATGCGGAGTTCCCACGGGTTTCCAGGTGAAAGATGAGAAGGGACGGAGGTGTCACCTCCTCGTTAATTAAAACTCTACAATGCCCAGAAGGGGCAGAGCTATGGCATGCGGATACGCCCGGGGAACACCCGCAAACTGAGGAGGGAGGAGCACCAGCACCAAGAGAGAACAGAAGTGCCTATACACGATCGCACCCCCGATGAGCAGAGCTCTGCTTTTACCCCCAGCAACAAGAAAGGAAACAGCCCTGAAGCAGTGACTATGGCTGCTGATGCCATTATGGCTGCTGACCGTAATTCCAAAAAGCAAAGATATGATCCAAAAATGAGCAAAAGGCTGGCCGACCATGATTGTGAGTGAAAGAATGGAACCTGCTGAGGACATGTCAAAAAATAGCCATGTCTATCATTGTCACTCCTTTTCAGAATTTCGCTATTAACAGACTAACAGTTTATTCAGCATCATTCCCTGGATTCCATTATATCCACCAAGATGCAAGACTCCAGCACCATATTACACCATATTTTTCTCTTAAGATGGCCTGGTGGTTTTGATTGAATCCAGAGGTATTTGTAACGTTGCATACTGTAAATACACCAGACCGCTATAAGTAGAGAACAAAGCACACGAGAATGGCGGTCTGAAAAAGACGGAGGGGAAGGAGTGGTCTTCCAAATGAAAAATTGCCAAGGGAGCTGAGGCAGGCAAGCTCTCTGACCAGCGAGACAGATCTCATTTCAAACATGTGCTCTCTCCCTTGCGTCGTGCGAGTCCACAGCAGTGCACATTTCCATTTGCATGACCGGCTGGTGACACCCGGCACTCGCTCTCTCCACCAGCAGGGTCCACCCTGCCTAAATCCAGTGCAGGCCTCAGACAGCACCCCACAACACCCTCCAACGACATTATTTATATAAGGAATCCTATCATTCGCACATGTTTCCTGTCTTCATCTTCTTGAAGTGAAAAAAAAGAGTTCCCCTCTCAGAGATCAGCTGTCGTTCCGCTGGAGGAGAGCGACAGCTGAGCATGTCCAGTTGGAATAACAGCTCCCCGGCTCTTCCCGACCGCTCCAGTGATAGTGGTTGGTCGGGCAGAGAACCGGCATGCCCTCTTGATACAGGTTCCATGGTGGAGGCAGGGGGTAGGGGGTGGACAGCAGGGCTCTTCCAAAGACCCCCTCCATGCCTCTCATGGAAATGCATCAGAGGCCAGAAGAACAAAAGTGTTTGAAGAGTAAATCAGAGCAAACCAGGGAAGGGAGAACCACATGGCCTCTGTGCAATATAGGGAGCAGTGGGGGAGTGCTTGCCCTGATCCTTCCCTTTCGAAACACCACCAAGCCAATAGTGGCGGGCATCGATCTCGGCCACAGAGTTCTGCTTTTTGAGGCTATCCGAAAGGAGAGGACATACTGTACCCATGATGTTCTGCTCTCCTGTGGCTTCACCCGTCTGGGTGTTGACGGCTCACCCCCGCCTTGTAATTTGGCAATTTGCACGGCCGTCAAGCAGCCCGACCGCAGTGAATCGTGGGCACGGGACAGAAATGGACGAAGACATGGGAGAGGATCCAGAACAGGAAAGGAGGGTGCTGACACTGATGAAAAAACAGCAGGCTGCTTTGACATGGATGAGAGAAACTGTGGGTTTGAATCAAAGGTTTATTTTCAGTATGTTTAGTGTCAGTGTCAGACACTGAGGGCGGTATTCAGTCTAACTGCTACAGCGATTTGTCCAGAAAACATTTTAGTGGTTACATTGGATGCCTCCCCCATACCCCCTGCCCACCGGGTCCCCCTTCCCAACTCCCATGATTCCTGGTCTTACTTTTCTATCACACACTTCATTACAACCAGAGGCCTGCACTTAGACTTTAATTCTGCTAACTCTGTGTGAGTCACTTAGCTCCCATGCCATGAGCAGAGACATTTCCATCCGTTTTGAAGGAGTACGTCTCATTCTGAGAGAACTGGGGATGAGGGTGATTAGGCAGCGCTGAAACATAAATCTAGGGCATTATCAGCACCATCAGGTGCAATCAGCCCCTCTATCCACCCAGTCTGCATTTCCTCTTGCGGTTTGACTCTTGTAATGCTTTCACTAAAGCAGGAGACAGGAGCAATTTGTGCATTCGCAAAGTTTATTTCCTAACACTCAGCCCCATCCAACTGAACAGGCAAGCAGAGGACAGGCTGTTCAGTTGCCTCTGTGTCTCCCTCCATTCCCCCCATCCGATGTGACGCATGTCAAAGGAAGGAAAGGACAAGAGTGCCAGAAACTATTTTTGCTTTTTTCTTGAGGAATAAAAAAGCATTCACAGCACCTTCTAAATCTCCATCAGAAAAATTTAGCGAAGCCCAGTTCATCTCATGTTACCCCTGTAAGAGAAGTGAAATGGAAAGAGGTCACGTAAGCAGTTTTTGGATGATTAGGTGCAAGTGTCCTGTGATGATGAAGTTGACTGCCTGTGCATTTGAGCGAGGTCCTTTCACACAAAACCTGAGCCGAAACCTGGCTGCAAAGAGTGGAGCCCTTTGAAGTCTGCTACCACAATTCACATTACATTACAGCATAGCATAAAACCCAGACATAATACTGACTATGAATAAAAGACATAAACTACATTTAGCTATTAATATCACTTATAACTCTTAAAATGAAGCACATCTTGTAAACTATCAAATCTAAATCTAAATATTTTCACACTGGGAATATTTTACATTTGTGAATTGGTCAGCACTGCATTTGAAGAGAAAGTGTGAGTTTATTCTGTTACACACCAAATTATTTGCTGAGTTATTGGGATATTATTACTGACTTCTGAAACATTCTGTTAAAGCTTTCAATGTTATCTCCTTTCACTATGGTGTGGTGAAGTGGTTTGGGAGGTTGGCTTGTTTCCATAAACCTGTAGAGCCTCCAGACAACCCTCTGACCTCCCAAAAAGTAAAACAGCTTGACAAAATCACAGAGGAAAATGAATTAATTCAATCTTGCTCTGTGCCTATCCCAGGAATAAGCATTTCTGCTGCCTAACAGTCAAAAACAGCATTGGTTTTCTTTGGGATAATTGATGCAGAGTTGCCCCTGCATCCAGCCCCAGACATCTTTTAAAGTAGGAAGCAGGAAATCACACCGTCAAAGGAAATGGTGCATTCCTTTCCCTGGGCTCAGGTCAGAGTTGCAGAACCTCAGAGCTCAAAACGGCCGCTGCCAGAACCGCTTGCATTTCCATGCCCTCCTGTTGCTAGGATAAAGGATGTCTCCCGCTGCCGCGGCAACCGGCCGTCCTCTCAAACTCCAGCTAGTTTCTGACAAAACAAGTTGCTGTCACCCCAAATTGAGCAAATGAGCTGGCGTCCTACAGGAGGAAGATGGGAACGGTTATTGGATATCGCCCGGGGAGCGAGGCAAGGAGTCGGTTTCCATGTCTCCCTGACCTTTCCTGGTCCCTATAGCCCCCAGCACCCCCTCACCCCATATCCTCCTGCCCTACACACACACACACACACACACACACTCACACACATACTTCTGTCTCTCACATCCCAACACCAGAGCCTTCTCTCTCAGCCTCTCTCTCTCCCTCACTTCCACAGGAAGGACAGCATAGCTCTCCTGTTTCTGCCAAACGGATCAAGTTCTGTTCATTCATCCTCTCCTTCCTGTCAGTTGTTTATCCACACGCACACACACACACACACACACACACACACACACACACACACACACACACACACACATGTGCCCGCACATACATGCATGCACGCATGCACATAGATACATGTACACATGGATAGACACATTTGCACACACATGCAGCTGAACACAGGAAATTATAGCCTTTGCATTTTAGTTTATGATAGAATGCTGCAAAATGTAACACTGTACTGCTCAGAGGGGACTGCACTGAGTGTAAAATAACTTCATGAAATAAATATTAACAGACATTTATGAACTGTTCACCCTTGAGGAAATGCAAGTAATTACAGCACTTTCATTCCTAAAGCCTATTCTTGGTGCAGTCAGATCACAGTTATTGTTTGGACAAAAAACCCCAGAAAAATGTCTGCTGGTCTGCATTGAACTTCAGGCCCAAACTTTGTTCTTCCCACATACTTTATTGCTGTGAAAACTCTGGGAAGCTATCTGTCATGCTCAATATGGCCAGAATACACTAACCAGAGGCAGGCTATTTACTAGAAGAGGGTGATTAGTCACAAAAAATATAATGGGGTGCATGGCAGTGTGCCCCCCTGTCTAACTGCAAAACTGGGTGTGTGCCTTATGGGGAAAAATACAGAAAACACATTAAAACAAAATAAAAGGAAAAGATCTCCTTTGTAAATCAGGGGTCAAATGTGTGACGGACAAAAGATGAACCATTGTTGTACCATAGTGCAGGACGGCAGCCCTGTTTCTGGAGTGCCCAAAGTATTCACTCCAAGGCTTGATACTTACAGAACTGATTCAGTTACAGATTTTATGTAATTATTTCATTGTTTTACAGTTTATAACAAGCAATTGTTTAAACTCTTGCCACATTCTTCAAAACCACAAAAAACAGACCTCACATAAAACCAAAATGTTGATTAGTCTGCGGCTGCGTCAGCCAGCATGATATATAAAGAAGGTGTATAAATGTCAGCACGCGTGTTATATAATGACTGTGTGTAAATGTCAACGTGCGTGATACATAATGAATGCGTATGAACTTCAAGGTGCAGAGCAACGCCCTGCTGCACCATGGACACTGGGGCTCAGAATGCGCGAAGGGAAAGGCAATCGGCGTGGCGTGACTGAGGACGCGGTGACACCCCTGACATCATCGTCCAGGAACTCCCGCCGCCCGCCGCTCCGAGACACATAAAAAACAATAATCTGCGGTATTTTAACTGCTGCTAATACATTGATAAATGAAGCCATTGTACAGTGATTATCGCATTTATTCTTAGCATCCCCACAATGCCGAGCTCACATTAGTGGCATTGCACAGGAACAGACAGTGCTCGCTGTGGCACGCATCTGCCCATCAGTGTGGATTACAGGGCAGCCACTGACCTTTATAAACACCGGGTAATCTGCCGCTGAGTATTTGGAGAGTTATTAAATTGTAATTATTTTGGGAGCAACTGGGCTCTGCTAATGATTAATTGGGTGTTATTAACCAGAGGTGGATCATTCTGATTCATAAATGCTGCTTTTAAAGACTGTATTAATCACAGGCATGCTGCAATAAATTGTCATTTGACAAGCCTAACCTTTGCGTTACTCGGATCTCTACAACGTAAACACTGGGGTTCAGAGCGTTTTTTTTTTTTTTTTTTCTATTTTGTTGACAACCTTAATCTGGTGGAATTTGAAGTTTTATGGGGTGCCTGTGCTACATGTTTCAGTGTGAGTGTGTGTGTGTGGGTGTGTGTGCACACATGCAAGTGAAAGAGAAAGTGAAAACATGTTTATGTGTGTGTTTATATGCATGTGTACATGTCTGTGTAAGTGTGTAAGAGACTGTGTGCGTTTGTGTGTGCATGTATGCGTGATCGTGTGTGTGTTGGGGGTGGGGTGGGGGGGTATCCAATGAGCCATCATGAAATCTCAGCAAGGATTGTCCTCTGATTGGCTGTAACACACTGCCTGTCAACGCCAATCAGCACTGCCTAAAGATAATATATATCTCATATGTCTTCACATAATAAGCATCATTGTATGAAACAGCAAAATCCACACACTAACAATTTAAACTTAACCGAGTCCAGGGAAGTTCCCTAGAACAATGCTGGCACAGTGATGGGGACTACCGGTGCCTTCAACATCTCTGAATGCATTCAGAGCTCTGGGGTGGCACACTGTGCCTCCACTTCAGGGAAAAGAAAGGAAAACTATAACGCACCCATTAAAATCCAAACACTGCCTCAGTAAAAGGGTTTTCTGAGACGTCTCTTTGAAGGGGAACTTAAAACGACTCTAAAGAGCCCTTTCATCTCTGAAATGGCATCTCTATGTATAAAGCCCACTAGCACAGGCTAGCACGCTACAATAAACGTTGGGTCTTATCTCAAGTTGTTAATGAGGGAACACCATTTTATGTTTGCTTTCCCCCCCTGTAGGTCTCCTGTTTCTTGCTGTCCAACTTCCAAGGCTCGCAATTAGCTTTTCTCATGATGTTATGCTTTACCAATTTGCAGGCCGAGATGGGAGTAGAGTGCTCCATGCTCTGTCATGCCAAATGGAAATGAGATTTCTTGGGGAATTATTGCAGCGGTTCATAGACAGAAGCTTCTTTTTTTCCCCATTTTGCTTCAAACAAACTCTTATTATTACCGCTTTAGTCAGATCTAGGCTGGAATGGGAGGGGTAGCTCTGCCTGCCAGTGGTCATAAACACCCACTTCCCTCCCCTCCCCTCCCTCTGAGGCAGGGATGCGTTTAAGGATAAACCCCCAAGTGCTGCAATGGGCATGGGACCCTGTTTGAAATGGAAACGCTCTGTCAGGAGCAGATATGTAGAAGGGAAAAAGGAAAATTTGTCTTTTTTGGTCGTTTCCCTTCAACAACACAGCTAAAACGGGAAACTTTCTGCTGCGTCTCCAATGCATTGGAAATAATGACCAGCGTCAAAATGGGGGGGAAGACAGAAAAGCACAGTCCCAAAAGATTCACCTGCAATAAGTACTTTGTGACAACTTTCATTGTCACATTGTGTGTCCATACCAGAAATGTGTAACGTGTCTCAAGCAATTTCCAAGTATCGGTCCGTGAGCAATGAATGGGTTTCCCCACTAGCAGGACAGAATTTGCCGAATTATGAAATGAAACCAAACTGGGAAATTGTGTGGCAGGGAGAAAGTTGAGTGGTGACAGGTGAACAGCTGTGGAAGAGACCATTGCTCTTAATTGAATAGTCAGAAATCACACCTCAGTGTTTTCCATTTTGGATTATGGGATCCGAATCGGTCTCGATTTGACATTTCTATAAAGTTACCAGACAAATGTTCTATGTAAACGAAACACAATATTGGAAGCCTGACTTAGGTCACCACAGATGAATTGAAGAGTTGTTTAACTATTTTTAATACATGTCCCCATATACAGGGGTCCTTATGATAAGTGTTGGGAAACACTAGACCAGTGTGTTCCTGTCGGAAACACATCCCTGCCCCAGTACCTGATAACCTCCCACACAGTGTGGGATACCAACAGGAAGCAGAGTCTATCTCGTGTCAGCTGGAGTGGGAGAATGCGGCCTCTCGTGTTTTGTTTTGCTGGAAGAATCCGCCGCTCTCCAATCTTTATTTATACCACGCTCCTTCAGCTGGCTAACGTCTGTTCATGGGGAGCAACAGAAAGCCAAACATGATTGCCAGGAAGTGGAAAGACAAACGAAGGCCTCCACAGCTCACGGACAGATAAAAACATTTGAAGAATGATTTCCTAACTGACACCCATTCATGTCGGTGCACTGTCTGTAAACAAATCGTGATGGAGTAATCCCTGGTAATGGCAGGATAAGAGGGGAGGCAAACTTCCAGAGAGACAGATTACTGCAGGGTCAACTGTGGCCTTTCCCCGCCTCTCTTCTCTTCCCCTGTCGGCTGTCTAGGGGTTATAAACCTCTCAACACCGCAGGGACAGATAAGATATGCCAATCACTTCCCCCCACTGATAACTGGCATTGATTCGTTATTATTCATGATAACATTTCTTTTTTTTTTTCCCTGCCGCAAAACGGGGATTCCAACTGGCTTCATTTCTCGAGTGCCTTTTTGTCATTTACTAAAGTAGTTCCACCATGTGAAGGATTTTACTATTTTGTATTGACTAGAAAATGTGGGTGACCTAATAAGCACAGAGGGTCGGCAGTAATTAAATTGGGATTGATCCGTTCTCAACATCAATAAGTATAAACTGTAACCTTTAGTCAGACCCTGGTTATAACTAGAGTGGTACTCGGTAGAGTGCATACCTCTGCCACCCTTGACAGTTGTCATAGCAGCCCTAAAATCGAATCATTTCCTCTTTGTCCCACAGTTAGTCATTTTGACAAGCTTTATCCCAATCTAGCCACAAATGTTTCTGAATTTAAAACATAAACAAACAAGTACACACAAAAAACAGGTAGATGACATAACCATCTCTCCACGTAATATTGGTGGAGATAATGACTAATAAAAAAGCAGTGCTTATTATTGTGGTAATGCCATAAGCATGTAATATTTTCTTAATGGGCAGGTGGTGGGGGAAACCAGTGCCTTTAATGTACTTAAAGGCAATGCTTTTTAACATTTTTTTGGTGTGGTGTGGTGTGAATGAATGAATGAATGAATGAATGAATGAATGAATGAATGAATGTAATTCAATGCAATGTAAATACGGTATGTTCAGTGTATTGATGCATACCATTATGTGCCCCCTTGCTGTAAGTAGTAGAAGGATATCCATGTGCCACACAGGATTATGTATTGTGCTCATTTAACTTGAATAGATACTCTTATGTTCTATTGTGCTGGTAGTCGCTCTGGATAACAGTGTCTGCTACATGCATGTAATGTAATGTAATGTTCAGTGTGTTGACTTCTGCAGGGACATTGAGGTGTTTGGTGTGTTGGCTGTGCATGTAGCTTGTGCCTGCAGCGAGGGGGGGAGGGGGGAGTGCCGGGTTGCCATCGGGTCAGAAGGTAAGGCGTGGGATTTCAGTAGAGGGTATGGGAACGCTGCTCCTACTAATTTAGTAGCTTTCTGGTGAATAGATGCAGACATTGGCATGCGACGGTCAAAGGCGCGCATGAGGCCTGTCATGTTCTCCCCTCACACGCGCTGACATTCTACAGCAGGAGTTATGCGTCTGCATATCACCAGGGGTTTACTATGGATCAATGACTCAACTGGAATGAGGGACCAAAAAAAGTCATCCCAAAACTGTAAACACGGGGCGGCTGCTCTTACGGTCCCACCATTCAGGGCTATCTCATTGCAGCACTCGCTCTGTCAACATGTTTGCTTTGCAAAGGCATGTGTAAACACAAAATTTACAGAGGGAAAAAAATATAAATAAAGTGATTCAAAAAAGAAATAACATTACATCTCAAAACAACATGAGTTTGGTGAGACATGTACTTGAAAGTTTGTATGGATTGGTGTCCCCTGGATATTTTACCTATGTGTCAACAAATAGAGCATGAAATGTTTCTACTGGTTATCTCAAAACATACTTCAAAAATGCTGCAAAGAGATGCACACTCAATGCAAAATTTTATTCTAGATTTTAAACATGAAATTAATAGTAATGCAAAATGCAGGTTTGCAACCAAGACTATTTAGCTCATAGGTTTCAACAGGTTGTTCCAAACAGCAACCTTTTTTTTAATTTTATCTCTTGGATGTCTAGATGCTACTGTATAGTAGCAGGCACAGTTTTACAAGTGGTAGTAGAATTGTGGCAGCTTGTACCCTAACATTTTTAACACTTAATAATTCAAGTGAATTGAAACAGTTGGAACAGCTTGCGATAAAGAACATCAAAAAAGGTACCACCTCCTCTTAAGATAGGGATAAAGTCTGGCTTATTCGCAAATTACAACTAAATCTCCGCATATAAAAATCTAAAGGTGCAAATCGTAAATAATACTTTGGGGACTAAATTTAGACAGGGGAATACAGAATAAATATTTAAGTCATTTTATATGTTGGCACTTTTAATTCACTAATAACACACAGCCCTATCAGAAAAATAGCCCGCTGTTGTAAATCTTTCTGCCCGAACATTGGTTCTAAGAGGGTCACCTAGAAGTCACTGATTTGAGAACCAATAAAATTGTTACTTTATGGCTATCCCAATTGTTATACATTAGAATTATGTGCATTGTATTACCTCTAATGAATGGCATAAATTCTCAGTTTACGACTAAACATTTATGAGGGAGGGAAATTGTAAAACATATGCTTTTTGCCTTACCAATGTTAGCCATTCTGTATTGAGCTCAGACTCCACATATTGATTTCATTAAAGAGTGACTGCTGGACTGAGACCTTATTTTAAAATAATGAGTAAGAGACCGTGAGAGAGCTATGTCTTGTCAAATGGTCACGGATGAAATTTAACAGACAGCTTTCCATTTCCAGTCATCGCTCAATCAGGGATGCAAACTGGGCGTATGCTGAACAGAGCCCTCTTTGTCGCAAATCTATACATAGGGACTTGATGGTTTTTCAACACTATTTCCTGGATTGACCCCTTATTACTCAGATGAACTCTTGGTGATCTGTGATGTCATGCAGTTCCTTATCTCAAAATGTATAGGTATTCTAACAAAGATAATGTATTTGTACAGGTGTTTCAACAACCATCTCTAATTTTACAGGCAAGTATGCACTTTTCAAAAATGTCATGTAAACATATTGAAATGCAACTTTATTTATGAAGTGTATAGCAACCATAACAGAGCTGTTTAAAAACAAAAATTCAATCATACAACACATACAGCATTTCTCAAAACAAGGGAAGTCCATTTAACTGAGCTATACCCGTAGGTCTCCTGTTACTGTCTAAGACTCTAGGGCTGTAAAGGTAACGATATGTCAAAGGTTCACTAACAGTCACATGCTGAGCTGATGTAAGCAGATAAATTTCACAAATGCAGAACATCTTTAATGCTGTAACATAAGACAGTGATGCATGCACCCACATATATACATGCGTGTACGCGCACACACACACACACACACAGACACACACACACACAGACATACACACACATACAGTAGACACACACAGAAACATACACACACACACACACACGCACACACACACACACACACACACACACACACACACACACAGTGTGGGGTAGGGAGTAGGGAAGTTACTTCTAAAACATACCCTGACCCCCTTCCCTTATAAACCCTGATTTATAATGATGCATTTGGTCTTTAATAGAGATAGAATACTCATGGTGTTTGGTTTTTCAGTATCTGAAAATGTGACTGTTGATCAGGAAGCCACCATAATTGTGCACTCCTTTATGTCTCCCATTCATTGTATGTGATGTAATAATGGTAATACACCTAAGCTTGTTTACTGTTCATCCATCTGCAGCAGTTCTGCACAGGACTTGCATGGAATGGGAGCTGGTTTTTTTCTCTACAAACTTCCACCCTGGTGCTACTCAAACGCCACCCATCTGTTCGGCTTTTACTGCGCAGCTTAAGTCAGAGTATCGGCACTCATAAAGGTCACAGGGGTTCAAAGGCAATAAAAAGGCTTGTGTTTGTGTGTCGTTCCCATTGTTCCATTTCAGCCTTGCACTTTTATGCAGATCCCTGATATGCACATGTACACGTGTTGGCAACCTTATAGAAAGTCACGTACATAGTGTTCATATCATTTACTTCCATATCATTCCCTTCCCCACTTAACACTGGAACATGGCTATAATGTAGGCACTGCTAAGATGAAACATACAGACACCGTGTTTCAAGTGATCTGCATGCTTGAGAGATAATTTTTCAGCCTATACTCCTTCTAGGATGAGCTGGGTGCATTTTATGTTCACTCCTCCAAACGAGCAGGCGTTGAAATATCTCACTAGCTTCTTATTTCTGTGCTCCTGCTCCACATTTAGTTTTGTTAACATAATGATGAACAATATTACTGAAAACTGCATTAAGGGGATGGGTCTGGTTCATTGTCTGGAGTTTGCATGCAGGTCTCCCTGCTGTCTCATCCATTTTTGGCAAACCCTTCTTCTGCTGGGGCAGAGGTGCCATCTGATAAGGTCTGGGGAACGACTGCACACCTTTGTATCCCTCCGACATTGTTGCACTGCCAATTTGCAAACATTTTCGTATCAGTATTGAGCCATTTCCCCCCGCCCACCCATCCATCAAGGTGGGCCATTAATCCATCCTCTTTTCAAATGCTAACAATTCTCTCCTTACAAATGAGTACACTTGTCCTACAGGCCCTCGCATAAAGACACTGCAGCATCAGCAATGACTGATCAGAGTTTTAATATAAATCAGACAACTAGTACACATACCAGTGATGCAGCACACAGATACAGTACAGATTTCCACATTTGAACATGTAAGTGTAAGTGATAGATAGTTAAACACACACCCACGCACACACACACACACACACACACACACACACACACAATTTTGATTGTACATTAATGCTAACTCTTAACAAATTAACATAAGCCCTTCATAAACATATCAAAACTGACATATACTTGTACAGTACAGGTCTACAAAGACTGCTGCAGATTATTGCAATACATGAGTTGGCTCCTCAAAAATTATCAAAAACTAATGTAGTTCACTTTTTTTATCCTGCATCTCCTCACAGTAGTGAGTGAACCTGATGCCTACTGGGTCATCCATGTGTCCTCTAAACATCACTGGACGAGGCCACACCAGTGATGTGCCAGCTGGCTGCCCCAGCGGCACCCTGGTCTTTTCTAGTCTTTGAGAATGAACTCGCGGCAGCAGGCAAGTGGTGAAATTGACACAGGAACTTTTTCAAAGTCTTGAAATAATAAAGGAGTCAGTGTGGACCGCGCCTTGTGGAGTGTTGGAGCACGTCTGGAAAAAGAGGAGCCCAATCCTCCTGATAAATTGCATTAAAGAAGTGCACAGCTACTTGATGAAAGTTCAGACAGAATAGCATGCGGTATGTAAATAGCAGTTCAATAATGAATGCACTGCCTTGCCTTTTATTTACTTAAAACACAGCCAGTCAAACACACACTGGCACAGAGTGAGACACAAATTAGAGCACATTTTAAAAGAAATATTCAAAAAGAAGCCTGCTGCTGGAATATCAGTTATTATTTTTGATGTTGCAATTTCTGACACTTTGATGCAATCAGTGAATAGCCCCAGCATTCTGTCCTCTCCTGGGAGCTGGCTGTCAGGACTCAAAAGTCGGTGGGAAGATAATTATCAGAGATCAAACCTTGCTAGTTAGTAGGCAGGAACAGGAGGCAAATGCCAAAAACCAGCCAATGTTTCGCAAACGCTTGTTCAAGGATATCCTAATTGCTATAAGTGGTTCCTTCAGGACTGGCACTTCAAAAGCAGTCTGAGTGCATGATGTCATCGCTCCTGCTCCCCAATACTCTTACAATAGGTAAATTAGGGAAGAGGGTGAACAACATACAAGAGGACCACTTCCTGCCTACTGAACCCCTGTAAACCTTGCCCCTGACACACACATGCAGCCAGGCACACATGTGCACACACACACACACACACACACACACACACACACACGCACATACATGCACTTGCACACAAAAGGACATGTGGAAACACACACACACACACACACACACACACACACACACACACACACACACATGCACACAGGCAAGCACACATGCGTGCACACACATAATTACTTCCAATACTAGAACTTCAAAGATAATAGCATCAATTACTCATGAAGGCTATTCCTTCTCCAAAGCAAGATGATTATTAAGAGACAGTGATTTTTCCATGCTTGCCACATGTACAGCACACCCTTTTACAATATAAACTCTAGGTCAAAGAAAACTAAAGAGGAGGAACAGTCAAAGTTGACTGGAGTAAAATAATGCACAAATATTAAAACCTCACAAAGTGCCAGCAATGAAAGAACTTGACATTTCCCTTTGTTGTATTATTTACTTGGCCTTCATTCACCAAGATGGCTGACAGGAATGCATTCTGCTCACCTTTTCTTTTACAGGGAAATGGTGGACAGAATGTATTCCTCTGAGACATCTTCCTGTTTCAAAATATTTACTCCTATCTCAGTAGAAAACACAAACTCTGGATTGACAGAGTGCAACACATGAGAACAGTGTTCTCACCGGTTGGTAGCTCTGTTGCAGTATTAAACATCACCCGAAGTAAATGAAACACGGCATAAACTTTCTACAAAGGAATAAGGCAGAAAATAAATATTACCTGATGATCTTCTTTTTATTCTGAGAGCCCTCTGGGATCTGCCCATCCTTGAATAAAGCAACACCTTTTAGCATGAGAAAGCTCTCCGCGGCCTGCTAATGGCTCTCCATCTCTGACAGCGCAGGGTTTTTTCCACCGCTCTGCCTCTTCAGAGGCTACTTTCAAAACAGTCGTTTCACTTCACCCCCTTTCAACCTCCTCCAGCTGAAAAGCAATAAAACCTTTCACATGCTGACAACCAGGGAGGCAAGAGAGCCTCCAGTCGCTGTTTAGCTCAAGACAGCCTTTTTTTATTTTAATTGCTGCCCTAATTGGTAATGTTTACGAGGAAATCATCTGCCTGGGACGAAAGCCTTGGCGTAGACCAACGTGACACGGGGAAATGAGAATAAGAAATTCTGCCAATGGATGTTATGAAAAAAAGGAGTCAGGGAATCAGGAGGGGGGGGAGGTGGGCATTTGGGGGCTAAGTATAAAATCATGTCAGTTGAAGAAGCCAGTCAAACAACAAAGGCTGAGGGTCCCCCTCTTGCCTGGCCCATCGCATAAGCACCACCGGGGTAGAAATGATTCAAGTCGCACTCATCCGATTGTGAAGGGCCTCATCCCCAGCTGAGAACGCCTCCCCTGCTCCCTTTTTTGATGTTCGCCTAACATGAAGGACGGAGGGCTATCTGGTGGCTGTCAGCTTTAGAGCTGCTCTCTCTCAGTGGCTGCAGATAAGGCCGTAAAGCGCGGCACTTGATGGACTTGATTAATTCCCTGGAACGAAGGTTTGTCTTCCTCTGCTCCCTGAATGGCTTCATTCTGGAGGATGAGGTCACCAGAGTCAAGGCAATAAAGTAGCTGATATTCACATTAAAGCCAGCTTTCAAAGCTGTCAGCTCCCTTTGAAAAAAAAAAAAAGAGAGAAAAGAATGTTTCTTCTTTTGGAGCGGCTCCCTTAGTGAAAGACAGGGGGATCCACTGTCCCTCCCTACTATTGCTGCTCCTGCAATGAAGATAATTGGCTGACGAGTGAACTAAAGCACAGCCACCGTGGCCAATCACATGTCGTTCATCATCAAACTGTACCTTCCACACAGAGAAGCAGGAAGCCCAGCTGTTTTTGAAGAGTAAAATCACTTTGCTTCTAGTTATACAGCTTAATATGAC
Organism: Megalops atlanticus; assembly: GCA_019176425.1. NCBI lineage: Eukaryota > Metazoa > Chordata > Actinopteri > Elopiformes > Megalopidae > Megalops > Megalops atlanticus. The sequence goes on along the minus strand of CM032885.1, from coordinate 22,452,390 downwards.
CTCTGTGTGGCCCTTATTTACAACCTAAAATGTAATTAAATTGAATGTAATTCTTATTAGCAATACATATGCAAATTATTTAAATGTGAAAATGAGTTTACCACTACTAGAAGTAGTAGTACAGTAGCAGTAGTAGAAGCACCATCATTAGGATAATTACATTCAGGTATGAATTATTTAAATGTGAAAATTAGTTTGTTATCACAATTATTATTAGCAGTGATAGCAGTAGTAGTAGTTGTAGTACAGTAGCAGTTGTAGTAGTACCATCATTAGGATAACTACATTCTGGTATGAATTATTTAAATGCAAAACTTTCACTCAACCACTCTCCATGCAGAAGCACCTGAATGCATAAGAATAAGTAACTCCTATTCGCCTCTGTATTTATGGCATTATAAAACAGGAGGATTTATTGAAATGTGCAATAAATTTGGTTTTGTTGAACGGCACCAGCCACCTCCTCATGACAGTTTCCTTCTCGGCACAGTCCACTGAAGTCTAGTCACTTCATACAGTCTGGATTCACAAATCAACTGTCGGCCTCACTCGAGCGGCTCCCCGCTGATGGGCCTTTCACACGGCAAAAAAAATTCTCTCCCCTCTTGACAAGAATAATGAATGGTGAGGCGAGGCCTGCCCATCCATCGTGCTGCCAGCGTGATACGACCTGCAGTGAAACATGGCACGGTGAGCTCATAATGCAGGTCCATCTTCCTGACCTCTGCGGAGACGGAACAGAGGGGCCTTTTACCATCCCGCGCCAGATTTAACAGCCCATAATGACTGGAATAACCGTTTAAACCTTTTAATGTCCGCGCGGTGCGGCGGAGCGACCGCGCGCGAGTGATAGACTCAGCCTCTGCCAAGGCAAGGTCATCTTTTCACTGAGCGGGAGATGGGATCAGGAAAGGCAAGAGCCCCGAAAATGCATCTCTTGCTGACTCCATCACTAACGCCCAAACTGGAGCGGTGACCTCATCGTAGGGAACAGAGCAAGGGGAGAGGGGGACCTTCAGATTACGAGATTCACAGGGATAGAGGGGAGGCTATATGATCATGGGAATAGCATTTTAAACCAAAACAGCACCCTCCCCTACAACGAATAGCTGGATAAATATAAAATTACTTATTAGCAGGGAATTATCCAGTGGCTTGAGAAATGTCTCCCATAGAATTTGAGGTTAATCTAAATGATCAGAGTTGCAGATACACAATTCCTCCTTTTCTGGTTGTTCTTTCTCTGTCCCTCCCATATGCTATCTTATCAAATGTGTGCCTACCGCTCAGCCTCCATCTACCAGCATTTCACCATGATCAGCATTTACCCTGCTCCATTAAAACACCCTGCATCACCCGACAGACAGCCTGGGTCGTCATTTGGTAGGATGACCTGACAATCCCCCCTTGGCCACTGTTGGATGTGAAGACCCCATCCTTAGCCCACCATATTCCATCAATGGCCTCCCTCCAGCCACTGAACAGTCTCTGGGATTTTGTAGTGTACTGATGGACTTTTTTATTTACAAGCCTTTCCATGTTCTTATTGTGCTGCTCATTTCCTCTTCTGCTGTTTTCCAGCAGTTTCTCTCAATCAGTTATTCCTGGGGTCCTGTGATGTGCTATGACAAATGCATTTTAATTTGAGTTTTGATAATAATAAAACAGACGCTTCCATTTATCTCTGTGTTTCTGTAACAAATAACACAGCCTTCAGGGCCATAACTGATAGTCCAGATGTAGTATTCAATAAACTGATTTTTCTGTCAAAATTATTTTAACTTTAAAAATGGCAAATAGTGTTATCTTCTGGGAAAAAATGAAGGTGGCAGGGTGTGATTTGTGTCTCTGAAAATGTGTCTTGGTAAATGATTAGAGTCTCCAGAGAAGCACTCACTTTGCATCCCTTTAGCTACTACTACTTCTACTACTAGAAGAGATACTACTAGCACTAACAACAACAATAGAATTTTATAAAGAAATGATAAATTGCTATCAAACACAACGTTAAGATTATTTGGAAAATTAAATCTGTAATCTTTGCTTTTTTTCTCAGACGTTGGGCCTAAATTATAGCGCACCAGCTTCCCTTGGACTGAGATCATAACATCAATTCATTAACTGTTGGCAGTGAGCGATTCTGATTTTCAATAAACTCTCTAAACCTAATAGAGAGCAGTCATGAAAGGAGGCCCATTTCACAAGCTGGCACATGTTCAAGCAACATATGCTCACATAATCTTTTAAAAAGCATGATCCACGTCTAAATTGAATTATGTAATCGCACAAATGGAATTAGAGCGCAGAGGCAGGGTTGCTCGGATACACCGCATTCTTCCGCCCACCTCCAATTTCATTCCATTGTTTATTACAATGACTGTGGACTCAATTCGGAAATGTAAGCACATGACCCACAGCGCTGTATCTGAGGGATGCACACCTTCAAAATCTTGACCAGTCCTCATCTGACTTGACCAATGTGTTGTTCTCATGAAGGGTAGCCCTGTTTTCTCTTCCCGTCTTTACTATTGACTATATTTTCAATATTTAATCTTTTTGTTTTATATCACTAATATTAAAATAAATTATTTGAACTGTACTGGTGTATGCTTCCCATCTTGCACAGCTATCCTGCAGAAGACATTCTGACTCTCACTTGGACTACCAAAAGAAATAAAGGATGAATAAAAGCCTAACCATGAAAATGTTGATCTTTTGCTGCTTGGCAGTTCATACGCAGAGGCACTGGGTGGTACTGTGTGTAAACGCTGGGTGCTCGTCTCAGAGACTCGGGCTTTATAAAGTTCCGTCTGCGTGGAAGTCATCTTTTCAGTTTGAGCTCATTTCAAAGTGTCGTATAGGCTGTGCCTCTGTTCATCTGAATGTAGCAGTGTTTGGCAGGAGTGTAGGGCATTGGAGCCCAGAGTTGCAGGGACTGATCTCTGTAGCATCGTACAGTGATAAAAGCTGCTTTAGGAAATATTTTATAATGAGCTCTGAAGACACAACACAGCCACAATTGTTATGGAAGGAAAGTAAAGAAAAAAAAGACGCTGATCTGATACACAGAGACCCATCAAGAGGCAACCTATACCAGGTCACCATTTTGTGAAATTAATAATCCAGCAAAAAAAAAAGAAAAAAACTGTACTATCTAAGCACCTTATGTGCTCCCCTTCCCTGTGCTAACTTTGCATTCAGAAAGCTATACTTGGCATGCGAGGGAGAACATTCTCAGAGCGCACTAATTTAATCTCCGCTGCTCAGGTAGTGCTGTGATTCTCCAGAATGCGCATCCTGCAGTCGATGGTGTTTGTTCTGGCATTAAAACGTTAACCATCCTTTTGTCCTTTACTAGTGAATTTAGACGGATTTGCAGAGGAAATACTTATCTGGGAATTTTCATCCTCTGAGATAACGGCGCTAAACAAATCAGACAAAGCAAGTCATGAAGTTTTAGGAACTCGTACTTAATCAGCTTTGCACTTAAAAAACAACATAAAAACTAAGCTATACAGGAAGGGACCTTTTGAGCTGAACTGCCATGGCTCTGTTGTGATGGCTTATTTTACAAATTGTATTTATTGTGACACAAAATATGGCTTGCATTTTACTTTTGGTTTGAATAATCAAACTTCTGTTGAATAAATAAACTATTGTTTGCACATATTCAGGTGTCCCTCTGTAATAGCACAATGCAGAATTACATTCCCAAGATGAACATTAAACCACTTCTAAAAGCTATGTTGATTTCAATACTTGAAGCATCCTCGTAATATAAAACTGGGAGGGAACATTACTTCACACACATTTTTTCTTATGTTGATATTTATAAGAAAGGCCATCCTCTTCTTATCTCGAAAACACTAGATGCCACAGCCACTCTTGAAAGTTTGATTTTAATATATCTTATTAATTACAGCAACACTCAAAATCACAGGTCCTGCTGCACGTAATGTTGCAGGATGTGATTTTGTGCACCATAGCAAAATGTTTCCCACATCCAACATCCACCTTCTGAGCAGCATGGTATTTTGTGGCTCATTTCTGCTGTCACTAAGAGAAAGTATCACTGGATTTAACAGGAAAAACATCTGTAACACAAAGACATAAGAACATTTTTGCTGTTTTGTTTCTGTGTCACTTTCAGAATCCTGACACAGGGAATCTAATTGTTTACTGGCAGACCCCCCAAACCCCACACCCACCTTTTTCCCATGAGGCATCTGATCTTTTCTGCAACAGTAAGTTCATGTACCATATAGTAACTAACCACAAGCCTTTGATCATTTTCCTGAGCTGATAAGTCTCCTTATCTATTATTATGTTTTCAGTTTTTTTTTTTAATTAAGGTTATTAGCAGCATTAATGGAAAAAGTAGAGCAATGATTAAAAACTGGTGTTAACATTAGAAAGTGTACATTTTATAATCTATGCGTCTGTGTAGCCCATTTCCATTTCTAAGGGATTTACATAGAGAACACCTCCAGCACCAAATAATTTAATATCACAGCAGATCCTCAAGGAGACATAGCAAAACTGAGAAATACCATCAGGGCCTTACTTAACTTTAATTACTCTTCTAAAAATCAAATATTAGCCCTGCAGTCACATTTCAGTAATTCCATCTAAAAATTAAATGCTCAAAAACAGCAAGGGGAGAGACAGTGTAGAATCAGGGAAACAATGCCAACTAGAGAGAGAGAAAAAGAAAGACAGAGAGAGAGAGAGAGAGAGAGAGGAGAATACTTCACTGTCAGACTGGCCTGACATAGATGAGATTTGGTACTCCTTACATAGATACACTTGTCATAGTGTATGCTCACTGGACTTCTTGCATGTCCCATACATTTTTCTACTTGATCCATTCAGCTCCACTGACAGCCCAGCCCTGACAGCTAGAGCCACAGTGCATCATGTTGGTTAAAGACTTTGTCTTGAAATCAGAAGTTACAGGTTTGACACTCAGGTGAGACACTAAGGTTGTAAATAAATATCCAATGTAAACCGAAATATCCAACACTATATATTTCATATGTGCTCCATTAAAGGAAAACTATGAAAGCCTCCTCTGATAAAGGTACTCTATCAGGCCAAAAAATAAAATAAAAACTTTAAATGCCCTTTAGTAGCATTCAGTACCATTCTGTTTGATTAGTTAAAATTTTTTTTTCATGGACTGGCATCAAATATATCCGCTGGAGTTCCTTAAAATATTCAGAATATAAGCACACAATGTATATGTCTCTCCAAAATCAATGCATGGTTATACACCTGTATGTATATTTGGAAAAAATATAACCTTTAATTTAGAATATGGTGGCATAAACTGTAGGGAAAAAAATCTGAACTTTTCTTATATTTTCAGTCTGGATAATGTTTGGTCATATTGGAGGAATAAAAATTAAAAACACTCTGTAAAGTTGTTTTCAAGCTATATGATAAACCACCTTGATCTACTTTGTTCACCTGTATGATAGCCTGTTTTTTTTTTTTTTTTTTTTTTACCCATGATGCCCCTCCATACCACTGTGTGGCACTGTGGCTGTGGGTTGGGGCATGTGTGTAGGCCCAGGACAGTTGAGAAGGGTCTCGGCAGTTCTCAGCTCCCTGGCATTTTAGTCTGAACTCCACCAGCATCTGAATCCTCGGCATCTCTTCTCTCACAGCTCCCCACTGTTAAAGGTCTTTGTGTGTTTTTGTGTGTGTAATTAAGCTCTATCTGACTCAGTGTTTGGCTCTCATGCTTTACATTCTGCATGTTGTCGGCAGAATTTATTACAATGATTACCTCTGTTCAAAGCACCAGGCTCATTTGCATTTGTTTTCCAACCATGGCTGAATAGTTATTCCAAAGGTCTTTTTTAATAAAAAACTGACCTGTTGTTTATTTTGTACTACAGGAGTCAAGCTTGTTAGTTGCAGGACAAAACCCAGTAGGGTGACATTAACACTCAATATAAAACCACCTATGGAAGGTGGTTATATAGAAAATACCCATCTCCTGAATACATTATAATGCCATATGGTTAATCTTATACTAATTAAAAAGCTTACAGACATTTACATATTAATCTGGACTCTATAACTAGACAGCCACAATGAGAATATTATTAAATGAAGCTTTCAGGTTAAAAAAGGAAAAGAGAGAGACAGAGATAATAGCTAAGAGAGGAAAAAAGAATGACAGTGCACTTGCAGTTATCACTGGGAGAGGACCTTTCTTGTATAATCTGTGATTCATTCAGCCACTCTATCGGCTGATTGTCGAAGGAAAGAAAAGCCATTTTAAGGGAAGCAGCGGCGTGCAAAAGATCGCCGACTCCACAGCTCGTCCCTCCGTGTTGAACCAGCCCAGTGGCACGGGGGGTCAGCGGAATAACTTAACAGGCAGCGCGTCTTGTGTAGGATACCGCGATACGGCCATGACACTCATTTTGAGGTGCGGGTGTTTCCAGCTGACCCCTCTAGTGGTTGGGCATTGTTTGTCAGTGCTAGTAAAAGTAATATCTCCAGCAAAACAAGAGTGCGGTCAGTGCAACACCGCAGCACACGCAAGCGGGGCTTCAGTGACCAGGGGCATCACTACTTCCGAACAGCTTCCTAGCTTGCTGCCACCGCCCAGACTGCTCTGTCAGGATAAATGCTGTTTATCGTGTGTTTCTGCTAAGGCCTCCCGACGCCAGGGGAAAGGCAGTTGAGCCCGTGATTACAGTTTTTAAGGGTAGAAAAAAAGAAAAATATGTCTTTTTTAATTTCCATCTACAAGCTAAGAAAACCCCATCCTTATTATTTCACACTAAAGCACCACATATACATGTGTTGGTCTCTGTAAGCTAATAATTGTACGGTGTACACACAAACATCAAAAGTAAAGGGTTTGGTGGTGCTCCACCCTGATGGTGTCTTACAGTAAATGCGCTAAGTATGCAATAAACTGTGAACTACTGTATGTTTAAACAGGCTTGCGGCACCTTTTTTCTGACAACAATGCAGGAAAAAGGTCTGCACAAGTCACGTCTCAAGATGCCATTGTTAATAACCATCATTAATGATTTGCCTGCGACTGTTTGTTTATAGTGCATCCATACTGAAATGTGTAACGTGAATGACTGTGTGTGGGGAGAGTCTGTGCATTGGTCTGTGCATCCTGTTGGATTTCTGCCCTAATAAAATACAGCAGAGAGGTGGTATGAAAAACACTACCGACTCTAATGGCCTGTGCATTTCTCTTCAAACCCACTGAAAATGGCCTGTGCATGTGGAGGCTCCATGCAGGCTCTTGGAGGACGTAGAGTGGGGATTGTGAGACAGGCAGGGAGAACTCGTTCCCCTGGACCCCGCACCGGAGAAGATGCCAGGGTCATCACCTCCAAGGGCCATAACCAAGGGGGACAGACGAGGGCAGAGGCGGAGACTCCTGTCACTCATTCACGTCGCCCATCATTTGAAGCAGATGTCGTTCCTCTTAAACTGTCAGGGCCATATTTTTTTGGGAGCTGGTCTCTGGCAGACCTCTGCGTAATTGTTATTAGGCATGTGCGGCTAGTGCATGGCCAAACCACCTTGGGTTTGGAGGGGGAAAGAGCAAGCCCCTTTGATTCTCTTGCCTGCTTATCGTCTTGGACCTAGAACAGGAAACCTGAGATTTACATTTCTTGTTCTGTTCTCACACAACCTCATATTTTAGTGCTATCTGTAGCTCAAGCCTGAGCTATACCAAAGTAAAACCTGACTCTTTTCCATATGAATCTTGCTTGCTAATGATTATAATGAATTACATTTATATAGCACCTAACAAGAGGCTTTCAAAGCTTTACAGTGTGGGGAGGGTAATACGACCACTATCCACGAATAGCACGAACCTGATTCAGCATTATGCATTCATAATGCTCACCATACATCAGGTGAGGTGGAAAGATTTACTTAGCCACTTTACTTGAGGGGTGGATAAATATCAAGTCTCAATCTGCTCGTTAACGTTAACACCAAAGTAAAATCCAAGTTCACAGAAATGCCTCACTCTCACATATTCACATTTATCTGTAAAGTTTATGTCAGTGTCCCTTTCAATTTAAGTAAAGTACACATAGATGTCAGTACGAGACTGACTTTATGAGCAAATTAGACTAATCCATTTGAGTTTATATTTATCATAACTTTAATATGTACAATTTATCAGTACCCTTTAAAACATGCAATTAGTTTGAGTAAGACAACCACAAACAAAGTTAAAACCTCAAGGTTTAACATGAATACACATTTCAAAGTTGACTCGATGCTCGATACTTGATGGCCTTCTTGTTGACGTGCTTTGAGAATAAACAGTGTCGCTGCGAGATGACTCCCTTTCTGTAGTTTATTGATGGGGCCAGAAACACTTTCGCTGTGATCTGAATCCCTAAATGAACTATCAGACAATTCCCTCCCACTGGCTCTCCCTGTATGGTGCAAACGGTACATTAAACAATCACTCTGACAACTTCTGCGTGAAGAGAAACAGATGATGACAGCTGAAGATTCTGGGTTAGCGCTGCCGGAGTAGCTGCCTCAGAATAGCCAAATGGGTGAATATGGTAATGTTTAGGAGCGATTCGGCTGGGATGGGAACCCTTAATAGCCTCGTGCACACTTATCTCTCCAATTCCCCTTATCACCTTACTTCTTTATGACCAGCTTCAGGAGTGACCTCCGGCTAGGCCAGACCCCCTTGTTCTGTCAGTCTTTTGCCACCCGCCCCCTTTCTTCTCTTTCTTTCTTACGGAAAATAAATTAAAACGGTGTGACCTTGGGCTTGCTAGAGAAATGAGCTTCCTCTTGTCACCAGCAGAAGAGGCCGTTTGAAACCAGGTTTGTTCAGTCTGAAAGGGCTCTGATCGGGGCTGAAGATAACCCACGCCAGGGTGGGGGGCAATGTTTGCTTTGTTTTGTTGTTTTTTTTCTTGTCCATGAGATGAAATTGAAAAGGTACAGGGGATGGAAACCTAGTGTCTTCTCTGTGGCCCCTGTGGTCTGCACCTCATTGATGTTAACACAGGGCATGTTCAGTGGGTGACCCCCCACTCTCCCTGCCCTCTCACCTGGATGGGGTGAGCACTGCACGAGACACCCAGAACATACATGCTTGTAGATGAAGGATGGTCTACAGCTGTCACCCCATCTACACTGCTCTATGTTTGCTCTTTTCTGGATCACTGCTGTCACTTAAATCACACTCACTGCTGGCTTGCTCAAACTGATGACAAGCTACACACAGCCTTCCAATATTCCTTTTTCCCTTTCCCAGCTTAGCTTTGAACAATTCCATGGTTGTGCAACTTTCTAACTGCATTCTAGCTCATAATTAACTGTGTACACACACATGCACTTCATTTTTCTAGATGAACTGTGTAAATCACTTGAGGCAGAAATACAAACACTCACTCACACACAAACATAAAATATATATCTTTTGTCACTGAAGCTGAATTGCAAAAAGAACTCTCCAAACAAACATGAATCTTCCTCACAAGCAGATATAATGGTGTGATGTAAACCTCCAATGAATGCGTGCTTTAAAATTTCAACAAACTGTCAAAGAAAAGAAAAAGAAACAAAGATCGAGCTGTGTGCTTAGCCGCAGTGAACTCTCTCACTGCCGTTAAAGAAACTACACAAACCATGCGTGTCAGATCCGCATAGTACAGAGTATTCAAGGTATCCTGTATCACGGCCGTAATTAGGCCAGGAATGCTGTCTGAGCCCACAACCAGACCGCAATGTGCCTTACATGACATATGAAGGAGGGGGTGGTGAACAGGCAGCTGGGACCAGTACTGCCAGCTTGGAAGGCAGAAGTCTGAGAAACTGTGCTCGCTGTGCACCACCTCGGTCTGACCTCAGCGCTCAGCCAATGTCAGACTCATTATACTCTAAGCTGTACAAAGGGCTATGACTAGCAGGCACTCTGACCTAAGAGGATTAAGGTGAGTGCCCCACCTAAAAAAAAAACTAAGAAAACAAAGATCACACTTGCCCTGAAGAAAAGCACAATTTCACCTGAAGCACTGAGGTGAAGGAAGGACAACACAGAGTCTGAGGAAAATCAGAAAAAGAATTATGGGTCTGACTTTGGAAACAGTGCTCTGAGGCATATGCGAATGGAGGGTGCATTGTCAAGAAGAATGCAGTTGGTTTAAATCTAAAGCCATGATCTCACTGCATAAACACAACAACAGCAGCTGAGTTAGACTCTAGGAGCCACATAATAGGATGGAAGGTTCTTCATGAGCTCTCATTACATTTAATGAACATTCTGTGTTTGGCAACTTGCATCTCTTCAGATCAACCAGTGTTTACCTACCTACGCTCTATAGAAATGAACAACATGGGGGAACAAAAGATTTGGTCCATTTTTTCATTGACTCATTGTTTTCTTCATTCAGTCTTTAACAAGCTGGTACACATATCTTCTCCTGTATGTTGAGTGTAATTTTAACACAGGTAAATATTTGTTAAGCACAGTCGACTGCCCAGCTCAGCTGTTAACAATTGGTCACGCTTAATGGCCAAAGAGGAACAGTGGTGTCAGTGTATTCCAGACAACATCTGGGATTCACATGAAGGACTGTCAACCCAGGTCTGGGCATGTGTGAGGCAAAGTTACAGGATATAGCTCACCCATATACACAGCATCATCACAGTAGACTAGACATGTTGCCTGCTGTGTTTTCCATGTGATTGAAACCCACCTAGCACTGACAGCTGTCGTGGACTACTCCAGAAGGCAGTAAATCAAGGTGGTTTATGGTGTGTGACATCACTGTTACAAGCTACATAACCTGCCACACAAGACATTGTTATTGCACAGTGCAATGTTTCAAAAGTGGACATCTTTTGTTCATTGCCTGTTTATTTTTCCAATGAGCTCCAAAGCAGAGCTACTAATATTGAAAGAATAGATCGGATATCTAAGGACAATAAAAAAAATACTGTGAAGTTAAATGTTATTGTGCATATTTCAATCATAGCCAGACAGCTGTATCTGTATTTATGACCATTACAGTAATGGGAGTCAGATGAGTGAATGATTTAAAATGAATTTATTGCTAAAAAGTCTGGTTATGCATGATTTCATCAGAATTGTTTATGTAACAATAACAACAACACCGTTTATTAAATTCAGTGTTTTGAATCACTAAAGAGATTGACATTTATATATGACTTAAATGAAACATTACGCTGTGTTTGTGAGATGCCCAGAAGTCATAGCCCATGCTTTATATCAGATGTCATTCATGAAGCACATGTGTTCATGTTCATAAGCACTACACATGGCTCTCATAAAAGACAGATAAACCATATACTTTGCTTGACAATTCAGTATAATAGTACTATTACATGTAATGCTAACACACTGATAAACAAACATAAGACTCATGACTGCAGTGCAAAGTATTCATAACAACTTCATATCCGCTAACTATAAGCAATATGTTTTATATTTACTGGATTTATTTGTTTGCTTTTATACACAAAAGATTTTCTCAAGATAATCATAATAAAATAAAGGTCAGAAGCTGGTAATTCCACACTGAGCACATTATAAATATTTTAAAAATCACAAAGAGAGAAAGAGAAAATAAACAGCCACCATTTAGTTCTTTGCTTGAATGCAACTGATTCCTGTTTGGGAAAAGAAAGGGGCAAGTGTAATGAGATGAGATACATTCAGATGAATAGTGAAATGTCACAATTTCAAGATCTGTGTTAAGCTATAATGCAAAAGAATGACTTTATTAACTCAAAGAGCTGGTAATCTTGTAGGTTTGTAATTCATTATGAAAAATCAAACACTGTGCTCCTTCTCCTCTTTATTTACTCATGTATGTTAAAATATCAGAGTTAATGGCTCAGTTATGAAGGAGTTATGAATAGGTGTATTGATAACTTTCATAACACCCAGCAACGATAGACCTCTTTATTGATGTTATAATGCCAACTGAAGCTGCAACGAGAGTGTTATGAGCAGTTTATTATGGATGACTAAAACCTGGTTTTGTGGTATGGACTTCTCAAAGCTTTGAGAGTGGTCTTACAAATGTCATTGATTCCTAAAACAGCCATAAGCCATGGCATGCCCAGACCCTGTTATTTTCATACTTGTGATCTAATTATTCTTTGTTATCCCTGTGTCGTGATTCACACTACATTACATACTGCTGATAATATCACATACTTTATGTAATACATACTTAATGTTGTATTGAGGTGTAAAGTGTTCTGATGTAGTGCTTGTGAATGGGTTTGTTATGCTTTATGAAGGTAAGTAAACATACTGCAAAATAATCCTGTCTCCTTCAGATAAGAGCAACAAACCACAGAGCACATTGTCAGTATAAAGCATAAACACATTTATTTACAAAGAAATCTGTGGACAGAATGTGCACAGTAAAGTGGGAGATACGGGTAGAATACATTTTGAAAATGCAATCAAGGCTGGCAAGATACAGTTTCCATGACCAGGGAACACAATGTGGGTCAGTTCAACCAGTCTCTCCCCAAATCCGCAGCAAAACTCAGGGAACTGTTGCCTGGACAAACACTATTCCTCAATCAATCACAAGACTGTGTTTGAAAATGAGTGGCCAGTCCACAATTCACAACTGAGCGAACATTAAAATGAATATTGTGTTTAGTAAGAGGATGGTGAATAAAAATCAATGCAGTACACCATTTCATTATCGGAAATGCACGTCAAACTCTAATCATTTTAATGTGGATTTACACCACAGTACGAATAAAGGAGCCCTCATGCCATGCCAAAGCATTCTGGAAATTTAAGAACAGCCATGCATCCATGCTACACAGTGTTCCTTGCATGGTTTAAATTATGCATGGTTACTTAATAATGACCCTTTATTTTCTGTTCAGGATATGGAATCACTTTTACACAACAGTGTGTAATTGCTGAGATGTGTAGATGCACATAGAATCAGCTAACCATTTACTGTTGTCCTGTCTGATCATAGCTCGGTGTGTGATTGTTTCAAAAAGTCTTGATTTTTGATTTCACTAAGAGGCCAAAAGGGAAGCTGAGTGACAGTGGGTCAATGAGTTATTTAAAAAATGAAAAGAGTTGAAGGGTTGAATATTAACATTCTGGTCATAACACATTCACCCTCATCAGTAAAGGTTTATGTTGAATATATTTAATTTTTATGTATTAAAGCGTCTATTGGACAACTAGGGAGATCATGTTGTTAACCTGGAACCTTAACCCACATTTTCAGTGGAATTTTAATATCTTTGGTCATGACGTCTGTTTGTGAGGGGTTTTTCATTGAACCTTTGAATCATTTAAATTATTCTGAACATCTGTGATGTTTCACATGATTGTGTGTGTGTGTGTGTGTGTGTGTGTGTGTTTGCGTGCGTGTGTATGTAGTGTTTGTGTGCAGCATGTAGAGTGGAGACACCCACCTTCCCTGAGAGGGTAGCTTCACTGGCCAGCAAGATGCTGTCATTTATCAGGGCCTGCTGCTAAAAGTCACTCCCATCACCAATGGCTGTGCGCACAGGTGCTGCTCACTCTGGTTGTTTGGTCTCCTCACTGTATCCTGGCTGGCACACCGCTGTCCTTGACACCTGCCAAAACAGACCAACATGCTGCAGCCAGGCCAAAGCACACACACACACACACACACACACACACACACACACACACACACACACACACACACACACACTCTACCCTCCATCTCACAGCAGAGATTCAGATGCAGATTTAAGATCCTGTTAAAAAAATCAAGGGGCCCAAAAGGATGTTCTTCATGCATTGAATTCCCTTTCTTCTTTTGAATAATGAACATCGTGTGGAATAGCCAAGAGAATTATAATGTGTGCTATTAATTCAGCAAATTTCTTAGGCTAATGTTAAATTTCTCAGTTGGACTCATATTTAATATTAAATGGTATCAGTAATTGTGAGGAGGAGAACAAAGCTCTGACAGCTTAATGAGTCTCACCGCAAAAACATGTTGTTTTCCTCATTTAAGAATGTCATAAAATAAGAATGTATGATATTAATTTTATTAAACATGAGCTTATGATAAAAAATCTGCTCCATTATAATATTTTTTGCTGCAATACTAAAAAATCATTGAAAATAATATAGTTTTCAAAATCATCTGAAAAAAGGTACTTTGGACAACATGAAGACATATACAAAAATTAAAAACGGACTTCTGGACTTTCTGATTTTAGCAAACATAAAATAATAAATATTTTTAAATTTGCTGTGTACTCTTGTTATGTACCTCAGCTGAGCTATAAATGTTGTGAGCTAAATGTCACCTCAAAATGCTCAGAATGCTCAGAATGTGGGTATATATATATATATATATATATATATATATATATATATATACACAGTATAGTACAGTATATATATATGGAACATGTATAGCTTTCTTTAAATGTAAAACAAGAAAGGTTAAACCCCAAAGGGCTCATCATCCCTGCTTTAAAGAAACTCTAAGAAATATATTAGAAGTATATGCAAAGCTCCAGTAGAACACAAAAACACACAGACACCAAACCCCTTCATCCACTCAACATGAAAAAAGCTATTGGCATCATTTTCAATGAGGGCTCTGCCTTTCAAATTGCTTTGGTGTCCTACAAAATTACCATATGAGAGGGTATTTACAATTCTACAAAATTTCTATGTGTTTCTATGAAAGTTATGTCCACCCCTATGATGGAACGAAATGAAAAGCCTGCCTTACTTGTTGCATGCAATTAGGCCTCAACAAAAGACAGCAGAGGCAGTTTAACATTTCATAGGGCTATAATTATTCTTTAACTGTTAGAAACTGCTGTCCCCTAGGAGCTAATTACTGAAAAGCACTCATCACACACAAGATATATACAAACAAATCCTTCAAGCACAAAGTAAATGTTTAAACATTAAAAGGGATGAATACAGGAAGCCATACCAATCAGTTTGGTTCAGTTAATTGCTAATAAGAATTGCAGCCCCGTTGTGTTAGATAATTATGACACCAAATCACACCTCAAAAAAAGGGCCCCTGGCTGACTGTAATGTGGATCTAATAATCAGTGTAAAAGTAATCAAGCAAAAACGCAGATAGGCTGCTAGGGATATGTGCTGCACAACAGGCTTATTAACGGTATTACACGATGGCTTCAAGAGCAGAAAGACGGGTTGATTATAAGGGATAGGCACCACATGAAAGCAGGCAGAGAGAGTGAAGCCGTCCTGCTGTTAATCATCCCGGCCTATAACCTGCTGCCTGCAGCTGAGTCAAGCTCACAGAGGAGTGTGCCCAGAAGATACAATGGCAAGGAGATGAGGTTCCATTGAGCAGTGGCATTCAATTCAACCCCTTCCAACCGAACACCCAGCCTCTTTGGCTCCCCCAAAACACTCCGCTCAGGAGAATTTCAGTTATTGATGAGGGAGCGAGGCTTCGTGAACCCTAAAATGGATGGAGCTGTCATGTTTTTTTCAGTGAATTACTGATTTGACCTAATAGTGCTTTGCTATGTAGGGCAATCTTTTGATTTGTTTACACAAGTCAGTGATTGAAAGCACATGGAAGCTGCAATCCAGTCAAAGGGTTTTGCTGCTTCACCCTCTCATCACTAAGTTCAAACCACTTTCTGCTCGAGAAGACCATCAGCAGGGCCAATTCTGCCTGACCTAACAGCTAGGGCATGTAGGTTTGCCTTCTCCTCCAGCGGTCACATTTGTTTCGGGAGCAAACAGCTAATTGCACTGCTCCTCTGCACACGCATTGTTCCCACTTTGAAGAAGGGTAACCAAAACACCCTCACAAGCAAAAGAGGTGACTGAAAGTCTCAGCAATATCTGGTACCATTTAAAAAAGACAGATGTGCTGTCATCTCTCTATGCAGTCAGCATTTGTATTGTTCGCAAAATTATATTGTCCCAGCTGAGCCACAACCTCAAAATCCTATTTAGATGAATTAACGTTTTGTTTTTCCAGCGTTACAGCCCCCTTTGATATGATATGCAACGTGGACTGCTTTTGAAAACATTATCCAGAATATGACATACATTTTCCCCTTATAGTCACATCCTTTATGCAGCGACAGCAAATAATATAAATCTTGGTCATCACAGAGTATTATTTTTCATTTATCGCATGGCTTTTGACAAACTTTTATTCATAATTAACTCATGGCGGAAGTGCGTAAGGTAACCTCTGTTTCTGTGGTTCCTCTCTGTTCACTGTGGAAGTGAAGCAGAATTCTGCCTCCTAGCTCCACAATGGCTGATTACTGCACTTGCTCAGTGATAATCACCACTGACACATCAACTAGCTGAAAAAAAGCTTAAGCAAATGTGATGAGAAGTTGTTTCCCACATGCAGTTATCTGTCTTTGTATAAATAAACCCATTTAATTGCTGCAAGCAGCTATTGACACACAGCACTCAGTAGTTGCAGGCAGCAATGTTCGAGTGCAAGCCATAGGGTTTCCCCTGCAGAGGCGCAGGTGCTGTTTACTACTGTACTGCATTCCTCAGCATACAGCATATATATATGAAAGCTGTTGTGTCAATTTGGTTTTAATATGTGTGAGAATGCGAGTGAGAAACAAAGCAGGTTAAATCCTATTTGGGTACAGAAGCAGCCCATATGGAAAGTTACCAACCAGTGCTAATACTGCTAATAGGATGTTCCAGTCTAAATGGGAGCTCATGTTAATACCAAGATTTCCATTCATGCTGGAAATTGTAGCTTTAAATTACAGTTTAATGCTTTAGATTTTTAATAAAAAAGCCCCCCAAAAAACCTTCACAGCAACACAAAAATTACCCCAGCCTCCGAATTGAGCCTCAGCTTCCTTTTGTCAGCCAATTACTATGCAATCTCTTTCTTATGACTGAATAGCTCACTGTTAGCAAATAATGAAAAGGCAATTATGGCAAAGCTGTGTTCATATTACCCTCTTCATTTTATGCAGGCTGTAATTATTGTCAATCCTAGAGGCTTACTCTACCATGGAGGAGGCACTAGGGAAGAAAATGGAGTGGGCTGGTGCATGGAAAATTGCAAATGTCACAGCTACCTTTTATCAGCACTGCTAGACCCTCACACACACACACACACACACACACACACACAGATGTGCATACAAACATGACCAGTGACACAACATACATTGATGTCCACATACATGTATACTGTGCATACATGGTACACATGAGGTACCCACACAACTCACACCCAGTACACATTCACACACATAAAAACACACACACACACACACACACACACACACACACACGTACACACATGTAATCAACCCTCCCACACAGAAAAAATACACATACGAACATAAACACATAAACAAACACACATGCACATACACAATCATGTGTACATGTGCACATACATAATGACATGCACACACACAGGCACACACAAATTGCATGTGTGTTTTGTAAATTTTGGACCTCAAGCTGTTGCAGAAACTGCAGTATAGTGCTGGCGGCTAAAAAAAAATCATATGCTGCTTTTGTTCTTTTTTTTTTAACAGATAATTCCCTGAAGACCTGGCGTTTTTTGCCAGTGTCTGTCTAGAAACAGAGTGGTGGAAATATGCCTTTTGCCATGTCTCTCATTAACTGTCTCCATGCTGTTCGGTAATGGGGAGTGGCGTATAAATGATCCACTTTATGCGTTTTGATCTGTTGTGCTGGGAGGAAGTGTGCCACATATGGACATCCTTTCCCAGGATAAAAAAGAAGGAGTAAAATGGAAGAGAAAGGGACTGTGACATGCATGACAAGAGCCTCACTGTGCTACGCCTTTAATGGGCACCAGTGACCCTTAAAAATACATTTCATCAACACTTCCCTCAGAACCAAAACCAGGAGAACATCATTAGAGTTACACATCAATAAAAAGCTATGCATATAAAGATGCCTGTGTGGCACTGCAGAGGGAGAGGAGGGAGAAAAGAAAGGCAAATCTTTTGTCAATACACTTGCATGCCTTCATGTCAAATCAAAGGGAATAAACAATGTCATGATTTTTCTATACCTAGACAGCCAGGAAGCAATATTACAAACATGATTCTGACAAGTTAAGATTCAAGGTCAGCCTTAGAGCCCCTAAACTGCACTTTTTTGAAGCGGCACACTAAATTTGTGCAGACAGTCTTGTATCCGGCATGCAGATTCATAATCATTTCTTAAAAAGTTTTCAGAAGCCACTGTCCTTTTGTGTTGAACACGACTCTTGAAAGGAGACATGAAAAAGAGTATATTTTTTAAAGAAGCGAGCAGCACATATAAGCCATCGCATCTGCTTTTCAAATCGGGACTAAAGACTGTCACAGCCGTACTCTTCTTCTAAGGGTGATACGTTCCTCACCCGGTTCTGCACAAAAGGAAGCGTAGCTACATCAAATTCAGATCCAGGAGAAAAACGGGCCTTTCAACGTTCAGAACTCCTTCAGTTCTCAGAGCAGACAGATTCGTGAACGACTAGCTTATTTATGCCTCCTACTTAATAATTTATTTACCCGTGCGACGAAAAACAATGTAGTCATTACAGCTTACTTGACTGTCAGTTTGGCAGACAGCAACACATCTGTGTGTTTGACTTTTGGCGTGTTACTGAAGTCACTGCTCTTTTGTCTCCTGACCAGGTGGCAATTAGGTGTGGTTATCACAACACCAGGCACGAAAACAAACCAAAGATGCCAATTACCACCAAGAGGAAAAGCACAATTTATTTTCATACTCTACACAGCGCCTTTGTGAATTCCTAAAGCGAAACGATTTGCTTTTACTGTGGAAATATAGAAAATAGGAAATCTTGCTGGTATCGCAGAAATGTTGTGCTTTTTCCAGATCACAAAACCACAACAAACAAAACACTGACGGTTGGTAGACTTTTACAGAGCGTTCCGGAAAAGGAAAGTGGGCGAGAGGGCATCGTCTCACTGAAGGAAAAAGCAGAGCGTTTGTGTGTGCATGCTTGCGTGTGTATGCGTGTGTGTGTGACACATCTTTGCATGTGATAGTGTCATATTTATGCGGAACTGACATATAAGTTTCACTTTAATGCTGTCATTGACACAAAACCTTGAAGTATGAGTCCTCCATATTAAATAACACTAGCATACTTCGATGTGAAGATCACTCTGTACCTCTACTATATCATTCAACTCACTTTGAAACCTCAGTGCATCCAGAAGTCTGGCTGCCCAGTTTCACAGTGGTGGAGGGAAAAAATAAAATCGGCCTTTTTTTTTTTCAAACTGGCTGGGTTACCAACAATTATTTTTTACAATAACAAGTAGCATGAAATTGTAGAAGCCTCACAAAATAGGAATAACACAAAATTACTAATTATATTAAACACAGAATTAAAGATAGCATCCTGCCTAACCGGATATTAAAGATAAATAAACATGAGTTATACTTTGTGCTCACACAAACTCTCTGGTTATCAAAACCATCTCTCAAGTATTTTCTTTGATAAAGTGCCAGAACTCAGATGCCCTTGCCTGGTTAAAGTGGTATGAATCCATTTGAACAGAGCTGTCTGGCATTTCCAACAGTAATCGCTGCCCAAGGACACAGAGAGCTGCACGGCTATGGCTGTAGAGATACAGTCCAACCTGCTGCAATGAAAGAGACCCTCAGAAATGAGGGGTTTATGCAGTTAAAGAAAGGCAAGTGCTGAGCAAGATAAACCTATGTGCTTACAATGCAACAGCCTTATCTCAAATTATACAAATCCATAAAACTAAGCTGGTGATATCACTGAAAGGCCACAGTACATTATATAATCCAGACTGAATCATCTTAAAAATTCACTTCACTAAGATGTCTACATGTGTGGTTGTGAAGCAATGACAATGCAACTTATAACATCAGCACAGCTGTAATGGGTCTTCTCATGAGCAATTAAAACGCAACAAATATCTATGAGACAGGGACATTCCTAGTTCTGAAGGTGTCTCCAGTTTTCATTTTAGTTTGTTTGTAAATGATTAAACTGAATTCTTCACTTAATGAGAGATAACTCTTGCAACAAGCAAGTTCCCTGTCATCCTGCTCAAGCATCAGTGAACTATATGAACATATAACACAATAGACTAGCAAGAAATGTCCTCTTTATTTGTTTTGTACTTTTTTTCTGTCTTTTGCGGTGCAGGTTGGGTTGATTTTGTATATTTGCCATTTATCAAAGCCTTTTTTAGATTTTTTTTTGTACCAGTGTTACCAAAATGGTATTGCAGTTGCTTTCATTGCCCGTTGTGTGTTTTTAGTGACTAGTTTATTTTAAGACTTGGCGACTTTTTAGTAAGGAAGCATGCAAATCCTGTTTTATTTGGAAAGGGAAACCACATTACGCTGAACTTCCCCATTTAAAACTAAATAGGGCAGGATGTCATTTATCGAGAGATTCTGTGAAACGTCAACGTGAACCAGCGCACCACACAAATGGACCAATACACTCTGTGACATAATAACGTGTTGGAACACACCAGCGGGAAACTCGCATTATTCCAAAGGCAACAGTGCACACTGCCCTGAGCAGCAGGACACTTCCCCAGTGCCTTTTAGATCTCTAATAGTCACTAATCATGGCTTTGGCTGGGGAGAAGAGGATGAGGAAGTACAATGTTTTCAACCTGAGCTAGTGAATACACTCCCCATCTCTCAGGAATTCATGAATTACCCACCAGGGAAAAAAGCACAAATACACATACAGATATACAATGTGTGTGAGTTTGTGCGTGTGTGTGTGTGTGTGTGCATAGCCCACCATTGTGTAAGTTAAAGAAAGTGTTAGTGTTTAACCTTATTTACACACACACACACACACACACACACACACACACACACACACACACTGCTCACACAAGCCCATTTCACCACAACAGATCAGGAAGGAACACTTAATGCTCTCTCCATGCACACTACTCGATGAGTCTTCAGCTAATGAGACTGGTTTAATTAGTATCGTCATTGTAATCTCCAGGGGCACTGGGCAACATGCTTTAAACATTTACTGTACCGCACTGATCAAGCTTAAACCCTGCTGGGTAACCTGAAAGGTCATTAGCTACCAGAGGTGACATTCCAGCACACATAGTGTGAAAAATACACAACAAAGATTAAATGAATACATTTTTCATAACAATTTAGATATTTAGATATACAATTTACAAATTTTTATGTTTTTTTTTTTTTTTAATATCCTTCTCAAAACAGTTTTGGTCAAGTTCTTCCCTTTCAAAAATGGTAAACATTTCAGATTTTAACATTCTATGAATTGGTACCAAAATCACCACCTTCGGCGTCATAATCATCAATAATTGAAGCAAGTGCTGAATTCCATATTAAAATACTTTTGAATTATTCTTTGGAAACTGGGGTTAAACTGTGGTATCAGTGTGGGATTTCAATCGAAAGCTGACACACTGGTAACGACACATCATTTGTCATGCAATTTGAGATGGCAGCATTGCCCAGCTTCTCTAAAACTCCTCAGAGAAACCCCGCCCTGACCTTCCAGCTTGGACTTGCCCGCTTCTAGCTCTGAGGCTTCGTTAACCCTTTCATTAGGTACTGGGACTGGTCCACAGAGCAATCCCCTGCTCATGCAATGCACAGGAAACACACTGTCTAATATGTCCCTTTGTGCTTAGATGCCTACTTCTGAAAGCGTATTAGTGAGGCCTGATCCTGAGGATGGAGGGTAAAATGAGGACTGGTTTGGGAAGCACCCATTAGGCCTACACAATGGGTGTTGATGGGGTGAAGAGAAACAACCCCCCCCCCACCCCCCAACCCGGCCATCAGGCAGGCTGTGTCAGTCCACAGAGTGTGGCAGGTGAGGGATGTAGGCCCAGCCTCGGGTTTCTGCGGCTCAATTCCAGAGAGGGAACGTGTGTGTGTGCGCCAAAGCCCCAGGGTCTGCCGCCCAGCCTAAACGGCTTCGTAAGACTCAGCCCTGGGCCTGAAACCGATCAGGGAGCTGAGCCGCCTCAAATTCTCATCATGGCCTCTGAGCCCCCGTGCCAAGGAACACATCAAATGTAACCTTCCATTCTAATAATAATAAACTCAGTACAGCCTGCGCTTGATAGTGCTGTGCGATGTTAAGAAATTTACAGCGGAAGGCCTTTTTTTTCGCTTTACGAAATGAAAGACCTGCCACCTGGGCACCAGATACACAGGCTTTATGAATTCCTTCTAGAATATTCTAATAAAGTCAGAAAGGAAAGAGAAATCAAAGCACTTCCTGGCTGCCCACAGCACAGCTTCTGAAGGCAAGCCCTATTTTTAGGCTTTAACCTAAACCAGCAGTCTCACACTAAACCAGGCCATTATGAGCCCAGATGCTGTGACAGCCATACAATTGGACCTGTACTGACTTCTGAAGGTTTCCATTCTTATGATGTCATCAGAAGGAGTCATCCGCGAAGGCCTAGCGGTGGACAGGCGACACCACTTTAACCCAGCTTGGAGCTGCCCCTGAATGGATGCCCACCCACTACCTCACCCCCTCATGCAATCATTGCAATCATTGACTTACCCTCTCACCTGACAATGATTCCACGTGCCCATTCATTCACTCCCTGCACAGCACGGCCTTCATTTTTGCCCCATTGTTCTCTCGAGATGCCAGATGACCCAAGATGGCTTTGTCCCTTATTAATTTTCCACACCATGCATGCATTATTCATTATTAAATGATAGAAGCTTGTGTATTCATGAATATGGAGCCTTACCTTGACTGTAAAGTGTTACAAACTTGATTGAGCTTTGCTTTGATTGTCTTCTGTGCCGTGTTAATTAACTCATTATACTTTCAGGAGGCCTTTGTTTGCCTTCTTATGAAAACGTTTACAAAGGAAGGCCTGAATGAGATGCGATGTTTGCTTTGCAATCAGATCCGAGTTGGAGAGCAAGCCACAGGGAGCCCGCTTCCAAGGGCTATTTATTCCCCGTTTCCCTGACTCCCCGTTTGAAGACTCCTCAAACAAACTGCCTTCTCACGGAACAACACCACTTCTTCCTCCTCCTGTGTCACATCCTAAAATAAAAGCTGAGCCCTGAATCCTAGTCAATGCGACACGTGTAGCAATAAAATGGAACCACAGATTTACACTCTCTACATCTGACATGTAGGAAGATTTTGCTGTGGGATCCTGGCTCCTTGCTGTAAACAGAGAGCCAACCCCAGAAAATATCACAGTGCCTGCTATCACTGCTCACAACTACTTCAATGGGGTACAATTGTGCACCTCCTTTGCATAGAAACTATTGCATTTGTCTATTTGTCTAATGTTTGTGTAGAAAATGACTGGCAGAATGACCCATTTAAATACATCTATCTTACAGGTTGCACCACTGAAATTTACAAAGTTCACCATAAATTTGCATACAGGACCTAAGTGAGTGTCTTGATACATTCATTGTTTTACTAATAGGAAGGGCACAAAGCAAGACGTAAATATGTTCTTCACAGTCCCCTCTATAAAAGGAAAAAATGTAAACGGCCAAGAAGCTACAAAGTAAAAAGGTCACTAGCACAAAACACTGGGTGAAGGCACATGCAGCCATGAAGCATGGACGTTTACTGAAAACATACAGAACAGCATCACTCTGAGAGGTAGGAATTTAAAAGGTAAATGTTCTTAAGACTGCATATGGCACACCTGCTCCACAAGCACATTCCCTCAACGCAAATGGCTGAGAGCAGCAGAGCTTGGGGATGCCTCCAATCTTTCACACTGTTGAGATTTCCAGCTGCCACTCAGATTCCATTTGTGCATTTCATAGATCCGCATCATGATCCTCATCATCATAAAATTTAGCCTTTGAAGTATCATATGGATTTTATGATCCAGGCAAAAGTCCATGATTCCCAACTGTGGCACAGAACAGCTTCCTTAAAATAGTGAAAGAAAGTGCCTGTAAGGCTGTCTAGTTAGTGCGCTGTCAAGTGGGCCTGAGTGACCTCCAGTATATCACCAGAGTGCCTGGCATCTGACCCCTCCGGTGTCACTGCCCTGTATGGTCCCTGAACCAATGAGTGTCAGCTCACTTTATTAGCCTGTGCTGCAAACTTTCAGCCTCTGTAGGAAACAAAAGACCACTGAGACCAGAGGGGAATTATGGCCCCAGGGGTGACTTTAAGGAAGGCATCCAAATTTACAGCTTGCTGAGGTTTTCTTAACCTCGCCAGAGGAGAAAAAGCAGGCCCTGAACCTGACTGAGGTTATAAGAGCTGTCTTAGACAGTTTGAAAAATCTAACTGAAGTAATGAATGAATAAATGAAACAGAAGGAATTCTGTTTTTTTCACTTTGGTAAAGAAAACTGGGCTCTAACATTAATGATATCAATCACAAGCTGATGTGAACATCTATATAAGTAAATTACTTTGATCAATGGGAAACTATCACAGAAACTTGGTATTGGGACCACTGGGTAATACAGGGACCAACCCACCTAGGGTGGTATGATGTGAAAATAAAACCCTGTTTGGTTGGATGTAACCAAATACTGGCCTTGTAAGACCTCAGATGCTCAAAATTCAATATACAATTAGATGTATATGTTCACTATCAATAATACTTCAGAGATCAGATCTTCAAAACAAGCAGAAAAAAAACAACACATGCCATCTGAACCAGAAAAAAATCACTGTAGTTCACCATACATGCAAACAAAAAAAGCACACTACGTGAAGCTAAACATATCCTTGACCTGACAGTTTGCTGTGATAATTAGCTTTGACAGAACGCACCTGAAAATAACAGCAGGTAAAAATATTTTACGGCAGTACGGTGCAGAATCTTAAAAATTAATGACGCGAGGAACTCAAGTGTTAATCGAGATAAGAATGTGTGGAGAGGAATGGGCATATGGGAACGGCCCTCTTCAGGATTATCATCTTCCCATTTTCAGAGCAGGAGAGTGCTCATTCTCCCGCTGACATCTGAGCCAGCCAAACACTAAGCACTGTAAATTGTATATCAGACACTAATGCAGACGCTTAATCCTATTTGCATTCATATTAGTTCCCGGGTATCTTCATCCAAAGATTTGCTTATTTGTCTGCACCTCCAAGTTAAATAACTTTATGCATTATATCAGTATCTTCATAATTCCCATCTAGAAACCCAATTTCTATTAAATACACTTCTGTGGAGCAGGTAAAAGGTGCTCCGGAAACTTATTTGGAGGCTGTACAGATCAGTAAACATGTGCACTCTACAGCGGGTAATGGAGCCTATCATAGACTCACTGTCTGAGAATTAAATTCCCTCACAGGCTTCCCTGGTGGGGATCCAAAAGCTTAAATCCTCACAGACTGCTGTGGAAATCTTCCCCCTACAACAGCTTTGTGACTCTGTGTGCATCCTCTCCCTGAGAGTGACGGACAGGTGTCTTGGCCCATTTTCACTTTAATAAACCTTGATGACATTTCATAAACAGAAAGGGCAGATAGCTACAGTATTTACGCTTATTGCGCCAGAGGGAATCCAATTTTAATAGAGGGTTAGGAGACAGGGCATTCTGTTAAGTCCAGCAAACCTAATCCTTCCTTTGACATTTAATAATGACAGTCATATGACAATTACTTTTGATGCAACCATAATAATAATACTTTGGCTTTCAAGCCAAATGGCTTTGAGCTATGGTCAAGTGGACATCTAGATATAAGTTTCAAGTTTGAGAAAGGTGGCAAGTATTTATTATATAAGACAGTGCTCATATTATGTATGCACACATTTACTTTGTGTTAAAGTATGCACATCTAGGGACACAGTAGCACTTTATATATCGGGCACAGCTGGATGCGTTCAGAGACATAACACCATGACCAGCAATTACCACCCATCTGCAGGCCATGCATGTTGCATGTGCCAAATGTAAGATGAATGACTGAATGTTTAAAAAGGGAATTGACATGTGAAGTAGCATCTGGGGGGGAGCATATAAGTCATGGCCTAGAACCCTATGACAGCAAAAATTATACAACAGAAAACTACGGACGAGGATCAATAATCATGCCATATTTTTGCTATCAATAGCACAGAAGAGTTAAAGGGTTTTGCTAGGAAGACTGTGAGTAAGGAAGCAAAACAGGAGCAATACAATAGGCTTCCAGCCATTCTGTGGCCCTAATGATAAAAACGATGAAGATAACAAGAACAACAACAACAACAGCGCTGATGATGATATAATAATACATCATGAAGAATAATAATAATCATAATAATAATAATAATAGTTATTATTACTGAAATTGACATAATACTTTTATGGATTTTTGAAATCACAGGAATTATGGAAGAATGCAACCAAAAATATGTCTCAGCCACTGTTTGTGTATACATATTCAGTAGATGCCATGAATGCCCCAAGAATGGGGCACTCCAAAAGAATAAAAGAAAAAAAAAATCAATGAGAACATGTAAAAAATATGCAAGTATCTTGACAGTATAGGTCACATGCAGAGTCTGGGGTCACGCTGAAATTGTCCATCAGCCAGACAAGCAGAACTGATTTGGATGCTAAATAATGCTTTAGATATTCAAAATTCTATATATATGCGAAAGGCTTCAGTGAACATTGGATCTTCCCATCAGAGCATCATTCTGCTTATACATTCCTTTATGCAGCCTTGGTGAAATGCATCTGAATTTGGGCCTGAAAGAGGGGTCTTTAGTGCGAGGCAGGTCAGGGCACACACAAAGCCTCTTTGGAATTCAGTGTGAAAGTGAGCGTGTGTGTCTGTGTGTGTGTGTGTGTGTGTGCAGCCACCTCTCTCTCTTACAGCTCAGAACAGAATAAGAGTAAAGGAGAATATGTTTTTATGTTTATTGTGAAAAAATGGTGTTCAGAAATTAGCTTCCATTTTCCATTTATAAATGTTTCCCTCTCTTGAGGTGCTCCAATTAATCAGGCATAATACTATACTCAGCAAATGAAGCCAAATTAAACTGGGGGTTGACATTAATTGCAAGTCACAGACATAACAGGGATGCATTGCAAACACCATTCTGTGGTTTCCTAATCAATAGTAGGAAACCAGCTCATCCGGCTCTTAGGAGTGAACCAATATTGCTTTTGTCAACGAGGAGTGTATAATCAATGCTGGCTCTATAGTTGAAATGGCCTTGCCAAAATGACACACCAGATCAAGACCTGCATTATTCTCTACTTCCAGTTTCCCTCCACATCACAAACTAAAATTTATCTCATATTTTATGTGTTTGTTTGACTCTATATGTCTTGACAGCATGACTGTCTACCTGAGATGTGTATCATATTTTGCCCTATCAATTAAATGTTCTTTTATTGGACAAATACAATCAATAATGTGCTGTGCAATATATTTTACTCTGTTCCTTCAAATGGAACACAAATAGGGATAGTGTTTAACAAGACAATGAAGGAAAATAAATTTCAAATGACCCAGCATTTGTGGTGCAAGGTGACACTCATTGACCCTTCTCAGAAATACAATCACTGATACCGGCCAACAAATGATACTTCACAAACTATTAGAACAATAACATTATCATTGTAGGTTTAAACCAGTCGATAAAACACTTAAATGTGTATTAGTAAAGCAATTCACCTTTCTTGTTAAACTAACATGACGGTGCAGAGTGACCTGTTTTCTTTGTTTCCTATCTATTTTTTTCCTAGTATAAACAGCTGAAAATACTGAGGACAGAATGAAATGCTGCATAAAAAAGGAAGTATCAGGAAAAAAAAAGAAAAAAAATCAACTTGAAGCAGAAGGGCTGCAGTCTGTTTAGATAAATCAAATCCACATCATCAGAGCATCCTTCTCTGAGGCATACCTCTCTAGATAAAGAGAACCAGATGACGAATAACACTCCAACGGCACTGGCAAATCACTGGGTTCCTGTCAGTCACAATTTCAGAGCGATGGACGCTTTCACTTAGACCACATCACCCTCGTAAGGCCCTGCCTTAGCCTCGTAACGTGGCCCATGAGAAAACACATGACAGGAGGCCACAAGGACCCCAGGCACCACAATGGAGAGGCTTCCTGATGTACAGAACTACTGGAACACACAGAGCACTGTAAAAATTTTACTCTTCATGAGATTATTCATCTTAAACAGGTGTAAGACCTTTTGTCTTACTGTGTTTTCTCACAAGAACAATGTGACTGCATTTTATTTTAAACTTCACGGAAAAGTGGAAAAAATAGACTAAATATGTGGTAACAATGCAATGTTAACTTGTAATTACCTGAACTTTCCCCAGAGTAGAGTATTTCACAGAAACAAACAGCAAGGTAACAATTATGCTGAAAGTAAGTGGTATCAGAGCCATAAAGTAAAGTGCTGCCTCTATGAAGACATTACTTCTTAAAATAAGATCACAAATCTTGTGCTGGTCATAAAAGGGACCCACATATGAAAGCTTCACAATAAAAAGCACTTCAGAGAATGAAACTTGCACTTTCTTATTTTAAGATAGATAATAACATAAGATGAAATAATTTAGTGTTCCCTTCCTGTTTTTTTTTTTTTTTTTTTGTGTGAGGCCTGTTCACTTCTCACGAGTCTGAATTTAACATAAATGACAAAGGACAGAAACCACCACATCCCTGAATTTGTATAAAACAGAAATTACCATTCTTGTTTCGTGGTTGTTTTGCATCTCTGATCAGCATATCATTCAGTCTTCTTTTCCTTCAGCAAGGCTGTTTTCAGTTGTATTTTTTCCCCTTGTTCCTTGGTCTGAGGCCTGTGGCATAAGTCCCTGCTAACACCAAACCTGCAGAAGATGGGTCCAACAGCAGAGGCACTCTGTACCCAGTACAGGAAACCACATTCCAAAACCAGGACCGCTCTGTGGACCTTAACAATCTTCAAAGTGATTTCTTTAAATATTGAGGATGGCTGTTGCCTAGCATTGCACGCAATACACACTGGAGCCAAGATGGAAAATACAAATCTAGTAAAATGTTCCAAAACCTAGTCAGTTGAAACGCAGCCCAAACTATTTGAAAACAACTTGAAAATAACTTGCCATATTTTGTTTGCAAATGCACAGAATCTTTACAGTGAAAGGTTTGTTTGTTTGTGTAATTCATTTTCAGGAGCCTGTCACTGTATTTCAGTTTTGTAACATTTGCAAATATAGTACTTTTAATCATCATAATGACTACATACAATGTAATCATCACCCCCTGGACTAGCAGGTGAGAGTATTGTACTGCCACGCGACTTGGACACAGGTCCACTCAGACCTCTGTGTGACCTTACAGGAGTCTGCCTCATAAGCTGTAATAAGAATGGCCGGCACATACCCTGTGATCTGCCCGAAGTTTTCGTCATAAGCATTGGGTGCACGTGTTAGAAGACAACTCCACTTTTTAATGTGAACTGTGATTAAAAACAAACAAACAAACAAACAAAAATTAAATAATCCCATTTAGGGCAGAGCTCGTGGCAGGCTCCTGAAGGGCGGCCGGCTTGCAGCAGTGACCGGAGTTCAGCGTTGAGGGCCTGGGAATGTGTGGCCGAGGACAGTTTGAGGCCCCGGCTATACATCACACTGTGACCAAGCAGGCACAATTTAAAGCACAAAATCCCCACTAATGCCCTAGGAGTCCCAGTCTGGTGGCCGGTGCCGCAACATTGGGCTTAAATCACTCACGAAGAGCGATGGTGAAGCGTTAGGAGCCATGATTTACTCCCCCATCGGCACGAGTCCAATGGGAGGAACATTAGAGCTAGAAAAATAAAATGAGATTGCTGTGTGCGAGTCAGGAATTAGAGTTCTCCTGAATGAGTGCAGAAGGTAATATAGAGGCTATCGCATTAACCTGCCCCGGGCCGCTCTAATAGGGTCTGGGGCTTAAACTGATATATCAATTTACTTCCTTCTGGAGAACTTCAAAGCGTAGCTCATTCCTGCCAGTGGAGTCTGCCCCCTGCCCACCCCCATCAATCTCTGTGCTCCGCTGGCATCACAGCCTCTGCGGGAAGCGAGAGCAGGCCTGCAGGTGGCGCTCTCCCCTGGACACTTTATCCCTGCGTCCAGACTCACTCTTTTTCTCCCTGCACCTAACTTCCCCCGGGCTAGTCGTCTGACCAGCATAAAGCCCTGCTACTTTACACCCCCTAACAACGGATTCAGGATGAGCTCACTCCATCCTTTTCTTAAACCTCAACTACTATGTGAACGAGTACATGCAATTGTTACCGGCTGTCCACATAAGCTCAACAAGAGCACTCCACTATGGAATAATGTCAGTTGATTAACAGGTGGTAGACCATTTATGAATTCCTTTGAGGGTGCTTTTGAAGATACGTATGAGTATACATTTTCCAGCCTGATCATACTCATATTTATAACACAGGTAAGCAGAGGCTACATCCAGGGGCAGGTTGGATCTAGCCTTCTTTGACTTCATATGGCCGAGTAGCAGAGATATATAACAACATAGAGAACAAAAATAATAAACCATTGTCTACCACCTCTTTGTGGGAATGAGGCCTCATAGGTTTAGATTTTTGAGAAGCTATTCAGTCCAATCTTTACTAAAATTTATCTCACCAGCCCATCCTTTTCAACGTTATCCATACAGCCAACACAACTCTCTATAGAAGGTCTCAGATGAAGGTGATTTTGAATTATTACTGTCATCATATCTGCAAGAATAACATTCCTGATACAAGTACTGGATTTTTTTTACAGTACCCTTCAGAAAACTTTAACTTAAATGTACAACTAAGACTAAATAAACCATGGCCATCAGTATTGCAGGCATGGATTGGGTCATCTTTTTGTACATAATTTTGGTTGGAAAATGTAAAAAATTAGGAGATTATATTTACAACTCCTATGCAATCTGTGAAATTTGAATGACCTGCAATTGTGTGCCAAACCCTCCCCCTGACACTATCAACGCATGGGCCTTGCACTGAGGACATCTCTTGAAGCTTTTGTCAGAGCTGAGAAAAAGCTGTGCTGCCTCAACCCTCTCCACTTTTTTATAATGTCACTCTTGTTCACATACAGTCAGCATGCTGGATCAATGTCTTGTCACTTTCTTTTAGTATTCAGTCATAGTGGACGACACACTAGACCACTACTCAGACATGAACAGAAAGGCACTACAAGCATCTTGTTGTAGTGTACCTGAGATGCTCACATTCTGAAGTAAAAAAGTAGACAGCTTTTCTCCTCCGTTTGCTTTAACTCCTCCATTTGCGTATTAAAACTCTCTCTCAGTGAGAGCCCTGGAGGGTGATGATATCACTTACAATGTTACACTTCCATGACAAGCCCTACGTGCTTTCCCAATATGAAAAGAGAGGCAGATGTTTTCATCTTCAAGATTTTCAAGAACCAGTTTTGTCAACCCAATTCCCTGCGAAATGAAATGATACACACTCAGCCGCACGAGAGCAGAGATCCGCCACAACCAAAAGGAATTCATTTTGACAGATTTCCAATTCATGTTATATCTGGAATGCATGCTCTGCAGACACAGAAAATGTTCATCTGCAGGACCGTGTCGAATCCTGACCCTGGACACAGAAACAGGGCAGGGGTGAGCAGAGTGCCATCTGTAAAAACTGAGGCTGAATGACCACAGTTGTCTGTTTAGGTTTATGTTCATATAAATTCCATCTGATGCGCTATGAAACACAATGGTCTCCCTGGGAGCACACTCCTAATCAAGGATGTCTGACAAGACAGCTGTCTGTAACCTCAACAACAATAAATAATCATGCCTCGGAATGATTAAATTAATAACTGAATTTCTGAAACACTATTAACACTTCTGAACAATGTTTTGATCTGTAAAATCAGGTTAAATAAATGCCTAATCACTTTCATCTAATTAAAAAAATCAGAAGTATTATGGCTCTGTGAGCTTTACAGAGCAAAAAATGCATTTCAATGGGGAAAAAGAAGTGTGAAGAAACAGAATTAGGGTGAGATTAAAAAAAATCCTGTCAAGAAAGCTTTGAATTTTAAGCGATCAGAGATATCATTTAGACGGAGAACAAAGCCGGCAAATATTTTAGGAAGAAAGGGCTAAGCGCAAGTTGAGAAAACAAAAGGGCTTGTGAGAAAAAAGCGAGGCAGAGTGAGTACGGTTGTGGCATGGAGCAGACAAAGTCTATGAATACAAATCAGGGA
This sequence comes from Megalops atlanticus, assembly GCA_019176425.1. Taxonomy (NCBI): domain Eukaryota; kingdom Metazoa; phylum Chordata; class Actinopteri; order Elopiformes; family Megalopidae; genus Megalops; species Megalops atlanticus. The sequence continues at coordinate 22,420,170 of CM032885.1, read as the reverse complement.
AGATGTGAAGGAATTTTACATCAGGTGTTGTCTACCGCTCACCTCATCTGCCTGTGTGATCGCGCCTTCAAGAAGGCAGCTGCTCTTGTCATCTCCTTTCATCGCTGGCACTTTTTTCTTCTCCCGCGTCCCTGCCTGCTCCAACCTGGGGGCCCGGGGTACTTGGATGTGGGGGCCAGGGGAGAGGGGCTTCATCCAGGACTCCAGCAAGGGGACGGACAGTCCAGAGTGTGGCCTGGAGACCGCACCCGCCAATCTGGCATCACTCCCGCTGACTTCTGCAGGAGGAGAACAGAACGCAGGTGTTGGTGCACCTCTGTGTCCTCCACACGTTAATCTCACAGTTCGGCACGGCCTCTCCCATCACGTTTACCTGCGCCAGGTCCCAAACAATGAAGCAGCTTTTAACATCAGGCCTACCTGGCTCCAAACAATGAAACAGCTTTCAGCATCAGGCCTACCTGAGTTCTCACCACCCATTGCAGAGGAGGCATGCAAGGCTGTCGGTATAAGGGTTATTGCGAAATACCACCAACAGTGATGCACACAAATAGAGTTTATGCTAGAGGCAGCTCTCCATCCCTACTTTATCATGTGCACAAGATATCCATATTTAATGTTGCTTATCTTGTCGCAGTCTTTGTCGTGGTCAAGTGATATTGACATGACTATAATTTTTTTTTTTTTTTGCCTTTGTTTTGTGTTGTAAACTTATCTATGCAGTGGGGCCACTAAAAACATGCAAATTGCCAACAACCTTTTGGGTACAATGAGTACAGTCAATAGCTCCAGGTATTTCACAAATATGTAAATAAGTCATCTGGAAAACTACTATTCCCATGGAGTTGCCACTAATAAACCTGTGCAATACAGTCACAGGAGGCTCCCTTTGTCTAAACACGTGTGAAGTCTCTTGCTTTCACATGTGAACGTCAGTGTTTGCTTCATGAATTGGTAGAACAAACAATACATAAATCTTACCAACTGTTCAACAGCACTGTTAAACAAACGCCACCAACTGTAGCCACAGTTTGCTGAGGGAGCCCAGCAGTTCTGCAGCACTACTGTATCTCTTAGCCGCATGTCATTAGCTCTCTAAATGCACCGAGCGCCAACAGGCGAGTGAACCATTCAGTTCTGGTTTGTTCTAGCCATGGTGTAAAAACAACAGGACCCATCCCCATCCGCCTTTGACGCTGAGTTTGAGGTCACATCCATGTCTGACAGAAAGCTCTCACCAAACTGGCAGACACCAGGCCAAATTAAATGTTGTCCAATTAACGCGCATGTGTGAGGCTTGAAAGCAGATCGATTGTTTAAAGCAGCACAGTGAAGCACCACAGAATGCACCAGTAAACACCTACATTTTCATCTCTGGTCATGCCTGCAAGGTAATATTTCTTTATCCTTTTGCATTATGCTGTCCATGTATTTCTTGCTCAGAACATATAATATTACTTGGAAGCAAAGAGTAATGCAAAGGGCACTGTGGACTGATAGGGGTAAGGCTAGCAGGGGGCACAGTAAGACCTGATCAGTTGCCAGGCGATGTTATGAATAGCCTGTCTGATGAGCTGATGATTGATAGTCAAAACAAACATCAGGGGTAATTCTGGGAAGCACATCCCACTACAAAAAAGCCTAACTGCAGAGTGACAGTTGTTGAGATAAAGAACCTTTCAAAAACGGAGGCTTGTTTGTTAGATACAGCATGTACACAACCATTTGGGGTGTACATTGTGAAAGCAATATGATTTGCTCTGACAAAATCTCTCCTGCTGTCTATCCTCAAATTATTTCATGATTTATCTGTGCTGTGTCGCATAAATGGCAGAAGAGGGACAAGCTGCCTTTATTCCTTGTCTTGTGCGGTGCTACTTTCTTCGTGACAGGAGAAAGGCTTATAGTCTCCAAAAGCACTTCCATTGCATGCACATAGATGTTGCATTGGCTGGCACAGCTCCTCAGAATTTCAGTGATTTGGAAAAATAACATAAAAGGTTTTAGATACCCTGAGAATGCAAATTAGTATATTTAACTTTTGTAGGCAAAGCCACTTTCATTTTCATTCAGGATACTCATTTCTAAGTGTTTTTTTCTCCATAATTTATTTTTCCTTTTATTTTATTTTTCCTTATTTATTTCAACTGTGGTTAAAATTTAGTTTTAATTTTTTGCTATCCATACCTTGTGGAAAGGCACATGTCATACTTCAAAAAGCTTTTTCCAATCAAAATAATATGTCTAAATTATTAACTGAATGTATGTTGACGCACTTAAGATGTTATTGTTAGTATATGTAACATCTTGTATGCCGTAGTGGAAAAAATATATATATATTATATGTTAAATATATATATATATATATATATATTTGTTCATGCCATTTTGTGTCCAATTCATTTTCTAATGTTATTTCCCTCCTGCATCTTATTTCCACTATATTTTTTAGCATAATTTATACAGTCTGCCTTTTGAGACAGAGTGAAAGAATAGATAGGCAAAGAGGCATTGCACAGTGTGATTAGAGTGGATTATGTGTCAATGCCAAGTGGATTCCTGAAGTGGGAGATGGCTGTAATCTTCTGTATGGTCCCCCGGGCCACAATTCCACAAATTAGACCGGCTCTCCCCGAACGTTACATGTACAACAAAGAGAGGCCAAAGACTGAAAACAAACACACAGACGAGCACGGTTAAACCGCAGCCCAAACAGTAGAGCCCCTCTCTAAGCAGTAAAACACATTTGCGAAGTCTACTCTGGTTTGGAGAGTCAACGGAGCATTTATTAACGGATCACCAAGACAGCCGTCCATCAAACTTTGCTAATACTGTAATTGACTTCCAAAGTCGGAGCACTTAAGTCTTCCTGCGTCGTTGCTCTGTCTCTAAATAAACATTAAAATGAGCTTCACATGCAGCTACTGTCATAATACCTTTTCCTGCAAGTCTGCTGTGATGAAGATCAAAGCCTTTTAAGTCCTAATAATCTGTATCTTTTTTTCTCATTAGCCGGAACTGGATGCTGTTTGACAAGTACAGCAGTTGCTCCAGCCAACCGTTGATATCTGTACATGGCCCGTTTAAAGTGAAAAGCGAACGGCCAGACACGTCTATGTAACTAGGCACAGAGCACAGTTCAACTGTCATACTGAGTCCAAACCAAATAGTACTTCACGGTTAACTCGGGCAACCAATCCCAGCGGATCCCCTGCCATCCTCCAGTACAGTTCATTAAGGCCCCGAAGCCCCGCTTTCCACTCCATATCACAGAGGCAATTACGCTCCACATGTAATTAAAGTTTGAATAAACAAGGGCTTTCTTCTCCCCCTTCACCTCCCTTTTTTTCCCTGCTCTGACATTTTTTGAGCTGACGCAGACCGGGGGTAGTCGGTCGCACTTGGAGAAGGGGGGGTGGAGTGTAGGGTCTTTCGCCCACTGCCAGAAAGTCTGTCGCCGCGGCACTGACCCGTCGTCCAATTAGAAACCTAAATACTTTGGGTAATGTGTTACCGCTGGGAATTAAACTTGCCTATCTCTTACAAATGAGTACCGCCGCAGGACTGCCTCTCCAATGAGGTGTCTTATTGAAATAGCACAGGCTGCTCCTCTTGTCACAGCTGTCGTTTCAGCCATTTGCACTTACACAGCACCGCTTTCATTACTAAAATAGAAATTTGTGTCCTAAGCACTGTAACATTACTAATGCTAAATATTTCATTCCCACGGGTACTAATTATGGCTGAGTGCTGGCAACATGGATTCCATTTTTTTTTACTTTACATAACAACTGTAAAAGCAATTTGAGCATTTTTCAATTAATTAAACACATAGTCTTCCAGTAACCTCGTGTCATTTTGCCCTCCAGGATCGTAGCTAATTTGTGTAGAATAGAAAAAAGGAAGGGGAGAAAAAAGTGTTTTCATCTTTGGAAAATACCCCCACAAAGGAATTAACAGGCTATACTTTTAAGATGTTATAATGGAAATAGACACCATTTTCACAGAAATTAAAAGTCATCCATGCTTTGGTACTTCAAAACTCTGAAGTTTAAGCGCTATTCACCCTTATCTGATCATTCTATCATGACATACCACACTATATCAAAGTCCTAAAAAATATTCTAGATGGGCTGCTGTTCCTTGCATTACTTAGAGTTAACATTGACTGATGTAATAAAATAATAGGCACAATAAAGTGAATCTTCTTCTGAAATGCTACTGTAATATTCCAATCTGAAATGAGCCTCTAGCCAACAGAAGGCATGATAATGGCTTCTTAGTTACTGCATTCTAAATGTTAAATCCTATGGTTCACAGGAAGATATAATATGAAATAAAGAAATAAATAATATGTATAGAGAAAGGGAGATTGATTACCGCTTGTGAAAAATTGTGTATTTATTTATATATTTTCCTTTTACATGTCAAGACATTTGTACAAGAGGTGAATGAATCAACCACAACTAAAATATGTTTAAATATAAAAACTAAAAGGCAATCCAGATCTGTGAATACATCCCAGAATTAACATAATGTCACACGAAACTGAAGTAAAAGATCTCCTTCCACGCTCGCTCCCTTTTGAGGGTAAATCCACACAAAATGGCTGGAAAGCAGGCGGAGATGGCGCATGTGGCACTGCCAGTGACGGTTCTGCTCTGGGGGGATCTCATCATCTGGAAGACGGGGGAGCAGGCACGGTGCCCAGCACACCCAACCCTAATAAGACAAAGGCTCCTGTCAGAGCCGCGATCACAGGGAGCCCGTGAAATCCAACTAATAGTCTCCATGTGATTCCTCTCCCTTCGCTCTCTACCTGTTCCCCGTGCCCCCCTGTTCAGCCTGCATTTGCATTGTTTCAGCTCATCAACATTCATGCATGTGGGGGGGGAGGAAAAAAGATCACACGGCAGACAGGCGCGATAAACAAAGAAAGAAGGAGACGGGGACAGACAGGGAGAACCAAAGAAAAAAAGGTCCAAATCAAGTAGGCCCATTTCAAAGTCATCTGAATCATTTAGGAAAAAAATGCAGTAATATGGTGTTCTGGAGAAGGCTGGAGCCAATGTAGCTGAAAATAAACACGATTCTACGGTTTGCGTCCAGAGCTCTAAAGTGTTGGAGCACGGGACCGCTTCGTGCTTGGCCTGGGAGCAGCCTGTGGTCCTCATGTGCTCATTTGTTCCTGGTCTGAGTCAATGAGGCTATTTTCAATTCCAGTCTGGCTTTGGTTTAAAGCCGTTTAAATGGAAGGCCGCAAAGGGGCAAGCAGAACCTCGGGGCTGCTCACCTCTCTGCGGTAACCCAAGCAGCCTGTTTCCAAAATGTGCAGGAGAAGCTTAACTTTTCACGAACGCAAAAAAAACCTTAGAGTGGTGATGAAAGACAAGGGAGAGCAGCTCACACCGCCTGGTGTTAAGCTGTGAAAAGCAAACGTTTGGGGGAGTAATTACATGCTACACTGCATGGGGAGTGATTAGTAAGAGTTGTCTGTTAAAACCGTACTCTGCCAAAACAAATTCTGCCCAGCTTAACACAGCCTGCACTGAATCCCTTTATATGCTGTTCTTTCCTTCCTCCTCCTGCTCCCTGCGTTTCATTACTTTCTTTAATTGATGGGGGCATGATTTGCAGCTCAGTCATGACTGACCTAGTGTTGCCCTCCAAATAAATATGAATTCAACACTTTAATTCAGTATGCAGGTCAAATTGAGATAAATCACAAACTGCCCATAGTAAATACATGCGTTTTAGGAAATCAAACCCAGAGAAAGTGCTGGGTTGGATTCAATAAGTAGATGGCCATGAGGCTGGTGCCTAATAAGTGCTTCGTTCACCCAACCAGACATTTCACAGGTTTGCTATTTACAGAAAACCACCGGGTGTTCTACAAAGAATCCCACAATTACCACTTTGACAAGAAGACACAGAAAATGGAGCCCCCTTCCGTTGTTATCATATGCATCTGTGAATTCACGCTGACTCTCTCTCTGGTGGGACAGTGGTTGCAGTCTTTTGAAGATTCCGTCCCATTTGCATTTATTTTGCGAGCATTTTCACTTTGTTTTAATGCTGAGGGAGAGCACCACCTCCCCCTGTAAGTGTGTGCAGCGCGATGATCACAGGGGAGCACTGGATTAAGAAACAAATAACGCACATTAGTATGCAGGTTTCAGCACCGCGTTGGGTCGCCTCGCAAGCAAAACAAACACATGCATCTTTAAGGGGGAAATACCTGAAGGGCTTTTGGAAACTAAATGGAGGTAAAAACAATACCTGAAATCCTTCAAATCCCCCGAGTTACCTTCAGCAGGTGCTGAGGGGAAGTCTGAATACTTGTGTTTTGCATATTGCTGGTTTAATCCCAGTGCAGCATACAGTATTAGACCTTAGAATATGCACTCTGTAAAACCTTGTGCCGGGACAGAGATGCACATGCATTAAAGAGACACTTATACCATGCAACATTTCTAATGACAACATCAGCCACTGTAGGCATGGATCAAACAATAATAATTACTAACACATTACATTCTAAGTAAGGGTTTGACTATGTTTGTCCTTCGACATCTGCGATCATGCAAATGCATGACTACTCAGTAGTATCAAACAATTCCCATCAATTGCTGGCATCATGAAGAAAAACTGGCTAAAATAAGACGAGAAGGTGTGACACATCTCCAAGTTAACTACAAAGATGCTGAGAACACAACAGGCCTGGCATCACCTTCATCCCCTGTTGAACTTAAAACAATTCCAATAACAGGTAATTCTTCCCCAGCTGTGTTGTATTCACAAATATCTTTGTTTTCCACAAAGTAAGTCACTCCCTCTTTTCTGAATCACAGAGACCGCACAATTTATATACAGAGCAAGGCCACAAGTGACAAGAGCCACATGTGACAAAATAGAACAAAAATATATGCAATTTCATTTGGAGCATTGTACTTCTCCTATCATAATGTAAATATACATATATCTTTTCTAGACGTCTGTGATGTGGGTGTCTGAAAAATGACATGTGCTATAACATTTCTCTCTAAATTACTAAAATGACATATACAGTTTCTTCCATCCTTGACGTTCCACGAACCTTTTATTACAGTTGCTCCTTTGTAGTATAATTCTACAACACAGCCCATGAAGAATACAACGGTGCCATTCAAGTGCTTCATTATGAACAGAAAAAATGAAGCCATGTTGGTTCGTTGTTTCTGGAGATTATGCGTGACATATAAAATAAAGGGATTGAAGCCGTTTAAAGGCAACAAAGACATTCTGAAGAAATCCAATACCTCTGTGCTGGGAGAGGGAGAATGCAATTTGGCCCGTGCGGAATGCGGAATGGCAGGAGAGAGCAATCTAAATTTTAAATGAGACGGATATTTTCCATGCAGTGTTTATAAAGCGCCGCTGTTGGGTCTACAAAGGTAAGAAAACGTAGCATCAAAGCCTTATCAGCGGAGACAAAAACAGTGCTCTGCAGTACATAACACTCCTTCCCCTCCCTGCCAGCCTCCTTTAATTAGAGCTTCCTTAATCCACGGGCCCAAAACTGATACTCTATCCTCAAGCTCACTTGGTAACTGCAGTTATAAACACAAGGTCGGCTACACCGGAACGGAGCAGCGGGGAAGGGAGGGAGAGGTGGTAAAGAGATGTCCATTTCATCCGAGGCACTTAACATTCCAGTGGCAATGTTACATCTGGGAGTGGAGGGGCTGAAATGAAGGTGTGCAGGGGTGGGGAAAGTGTTAGGTGTCCTACGAGGGGGCAATCAGAGTGGAGACTCAAAGTCTGCCGTTCACCGACGTATCATTTACCACATCGGCCAGCAAAATCCCAGTCCAGCTCCCAGATACACAGTGTCCTCTTTATTTATAGCCTCGTGGATCCGAACGTCACCGGGCCCTGTCTCAAAAAATCCTTTGTCATCATCCGTATTTTCTCCGCGATCTGTCTCCTCTCCACCCCGACTGTCTTCCACATCTGCTCGTACGGAACGCGCTGGTGGAAGCCGCCTCATCTCCACCCCAACTGCCTTCCACATCTGCTCCCATGGAGCCACTGGAAGCTGTTGTCATTGATGATGTTGTTGTTGCGGTTACTGTTTTTGCTGTTGCTACTGATGTCTATTAAGTACGCGCTAAGACTAGGCCCGTTGAAAGCTTGTGTTCCACTTTGGTACTTAGCGGGATGTGGTGGGTGAGGACAAATCCTCCGAGCACGAGGTTTTTCACCGCCCGTGTTTCCGTGATTAAAGAGCCCATGATGGACACATTCTAAGAGTCGTCACATGGTATTCTGACAATTCTCAGATGCCAGAGGTCTGACAAGACCATACACTTCCAATAGATGTTTCTTTATTGATAACTGCTTAGTAGCACTCATACCGACAGGCAGCACTAATTACTAAAATATCATTTTGCTGCATTATTTTTTTCTCTTTTTTTCATATTAAATTACAAATCTTAAAAAGAGACAAAGTTTAATGTGTACTTTTCAGCATTATTCTATAATACTACATAAAAATATACAGGAATCTACACCACCTTAATGCCACAATTTGAGTCATAACATCTCAATTTTCAAGAAAAAAAAAACCTATGGATCAAATTCATTGTCTGTTGCTTTGTACTTTTGTGAAGGTTGTGCGTCCAAGGGTGGGTATATGCACGTATGCACTGTGTGTGTTTGTCAGCGTCTGCATGTGTGTATGATGGGTGTGTGCGTTTGTGTTTCTATGTGCATGCATGGTATGGACACAGAGGTTGTGACAGTGCGCCATTGAGATCATGCTTTCTCCCGCACTGGGGAAAGAGTCTGCTGAGACAGCACTGATTTCGGCCAGTTTGGAATTACAAAATCGAGTGGCTCCATCACCGCAGCGACTGGGGGTCCCTGAGGTGTCAGCAAACATCAATACCCTCCTGCCCCAGGGAGTGCTTGAGTCCAGCACTCAGGTGCAGCCCAGCTGTTTTCCTCTATCAAACCCAGAGGAGTCGCACATCCTCTGTGCGGACACGACACATGGTAGATAAGTGTCACTAAAGACAACGGACAGCCAGAGGAACAAACAGAGCAAACAGCTGTCCTTACGCCAAGTGTGTGTGTGTGTGTGTGTGTGTGTGTGTGTGTGTGTGTGTGTGTGTGTGTGTGTGTGTTTGTGTATTTTTGTGTTAAGTTAATATAATGCACTATAATAATTTCATAAGACATAAACCGGTATTACGTATATAGCCTTCCATTTAAATGCCTAGATAGAGAGAGAGGGCAAGATAGACAGAAAGATAGATATATTATACAGTACATTAATATTTATTATCTTTATTAGTTATTATTATTACCTTTTTATTGTTATTTACTTATACAATGTAGTTAATGCATTATTTTTACACTGGCAGCATATATATATAGCCTATACTATATATATATATTTTTTTTTCAAAGGGAGCAAATTGCTTGAAAAATGACACCAGAGAGCGGTTCATGGTAAATGAAAATGTGCCTGAGCAGGGAGCTGGTATGGAGAATGGCTTGTGTAGCCTGCTGCGCACCACATTACTGCGAGAAAGCAAACAGTATTAAAGAGGCGCCTTGCATCTGTCGAGCCCAGCTGTAGTCTTTACGCCGAGATGTGCCACAGAATCCGCTAATGATCTGCCCATAATCTGCATCATTTCACAAAGCAGCGGCCGCTTAGCGCTGCGCAGAGACGGCTTCTTTCAGCAGCCTCCTTAAAGAGCTCATTTTCACATCGCCCCGGCTTCATTATGCCGAGTCAATATTCGTTTAGTCACTGGGGTTATTGACTTATTTAGAAATAAAAGTATACCCTTCAGCTACGGCGCTCATTACAGGTAATCTGTCTTGTCATGGGGCAGGGAATATTATCCCAGTCTTTCAAGCGCTGACAGTCCGTGGAAATACCTCCCCATGGTTACAACTGTAAATAATTTTTTTTGATAAAACGCTGAAAAATCAATGGCTGCTTCCTGCAATCCGTCACAAACAAATCAATCATAATCTGTGGAGCCAGCGGTGGGATGCGAGGGAGACGGGGGGCAGGCGGAGTCTTTGTCTGAAACCTCTCATTTCAAAATCGCTTCACATAATAGTGTCATCATTTAAACACTTAGCAGTGGCAGGGCCTGCCATTCACGGTGCACAACTGGAAAAGACACACAGGGAGGAGGAGGCAGAGGAGGGATCAGGAGTGCCATTTCTGCCATATAAACAAACACGGACAGTCTGTACAGACTAATCAAGGGTGCTCTCTCATAGCATGTGCTTTGACACATATTTGAACATAACTGAACCTGAACACACTAAATGATTTTTTTGTAATGGGTACAGCCTTGTACTGTACTGCACTGTAAATATTGAAATATGGATGTTTTTGTATTAAAATAATTGTACTTAATGTCTGAATTGGATATAGCTAAAGCTATTATTCAAAACTCAAGTGAAGCACTGGTACTGGTGAGTGCTGGTAATTGCACATTTAAAGCTTTACATACTGTGGTTTGAACCGGAAGAGTCCATTCCTGCACGAAACGTAGCATACACCAAGAACACGGCAAGACACCAAACACGGAGCTGATTTTCACAAGCAAAAACAACAATACCCTAAACATGCATGACTATTTCTTCAAAGAAACTGAATATGATCAGATGTCAAATTCAAGTAAATGAAGAGAATTATTTTATCCCTGCATTTATCTCAAAGTGAAATGTGCCTTATACACACAGGCAGTTTGTTTCCACTACTACATTCTCTATACACACACAGGAAATAATCCATCATATATTTAAAGTCATTCTTGCTTTAAAATGTAAATAGGAGAAACACACTCCTTGTATGATTTGTGTTTGTACTGAATCATTTAGAATTACAAAATGCGCAACTCAATTGCAGAGAGATTATAATTTCTGCTCAGCAATCCTACTGTTTGTGTAACTCATTCTTTCCTATGCTAGCCCTTTACATTGTTTGTATTTATGTTTGAGGAAGCTCCCTATATTATGTCTCAGTCAAATGTAATTATCTTTCAGTGCATCTGCCATCAAATTGCACAGTAAAAAAGACATTTTCTGTGAGACTTAATTAATGTAATCATGAACACCTGTGTTGTCTTTCTTTGGCATGACAGCATAATCAATCATAATCCTTTAAGTACACTTATAGAAGACGCCATTATGCGATAAAACCAGTCTGCTGGCAGTGTTTGTAGCATTATATGACTTACACACGGATAACTCTACAAGGTAAGATCTCAAAATGACATGCAATCATATTTTTTAAAACATACAAGTATTTATGAAAATATTTAAATAGCGGTCAAGCTGTGGTTCATTCATTACAAATGGCATAACAGCCACACTTGTGCTTTTATGTGAATGGAATTACTCACTGTCAAGTTTGTTCTAAAAGAGATGGCTGTTTTTCCTGTTTTCTGAAAGTATATTTACACACCAGAGGAATCACTAGGCACTCTACTGTTCTGTCCCCATCCGACAGACAAATATATACTCACATTTGGCTTTTTTTACAGACTGAACATTGATGTAGTCACTATGCCTCCATTGGTAAACCCTGTACAGTTTAATTGCACAGCATTGTAGAAAAAGAGAGAATGACGGAATGATTGAATGAATGAATGAATGAATGTAAGAATTAATTCATTCAGTCCAAGTTAAGGACAAAGCACACTGTAGTTAGATTGAATATGACAGTTATGAGTCAATTGTTAATGTGAGAGCGCGCCTCTTTAAGCTCCAAGACTTGGAGTTATCATGAAAAGCCACAGGGCAGCTAACTTCTGACAGAGAGCAAGAGTATTTTTTATAGTAGAGACAAGCCATCATAGTGGGTGGTAAAAAATTCCCCCTAAGAAATTTTGAGATAAAAGGGGTGGCACGGTGCATTTTCGGTGGATTTTAGATCATATTAATTTAAATGGAATAATTAGTTTGTGCTTTGCATTTTACTATGAACGGATTACTACTCACTACACTGCCCAGGAGAATGAGGATTTTTTCACACTGGGTCTGTGAACAAATTATTCAAAAGAATTGCACTGCATTGTAATATCTTGGATAATAATTTGACAATGTATAGCCTGTCTGCAAACAACAGTTGTTTGTGATGCATGACATGAAAACAACATTTAATTATTACATAAAACTTCACACCCTGGTGGTTTTTTAAAATATTAAGTTTATTAAAATGTGCTAAAAAGACTACATTGAGATACTTCAAATGCATGGCCATGTGTGTACAAGAGTGTTGAAATGTTGAAAATATGGTTTATCTACAGTGCAAAGTGCAAAGGACAGAGTTACCTTGCTGTAGTGAATCACTGATCTTCACAGTATGTGGACCAGCTGGTATAATTGGCTCAGTGAATACAATGAGCTATCCAGATGATTTAAAGATAATCTTAAAGAAGATTTAAGAGAATCTATGCAGCACTGGAAAAAGCAGGCAATATGTACGCCACTGCTGCAGGTGCTTCCTGGTCATGAATATCCCAGTACAGATGCCGGTGAATGTTTTACAATCTAAACACATTTTGCTCCAACTTACTCACTCCCTCATCTAGTCAAGTATCATCAGTAAAATGTCACTGGTAGGCATCACCCAGATGCATCACTTTCAAGCTTAACACGAATCAGGACGTAGCCCTGGACTTGGGCTTACCTTTGAATTTAGTCACTGTGCTTTGTTATCTGCTTTGAAGTGATAGATACTGAGCTCTGACCTGGTGTCACACAGATGACGGGGGGGCTGATGAGAACCCCAATCTGTGGAACGCTCCCCCTCCGGTTACCGTTCCTCTTGCAGGTTTCCAAACACGGGTGGGGACACGGGCAATCTTCTTAGACAGCCGTCCGATAACTCCTAACAAAGGAGGCCATTTTCTGTCTGAATAAGGCAGTAGACGACTCAACCTAAACAGAACAGGGTACAAGTTCTTACATGGATGCACTCAACCAACTGCCTGAACCACATTCTCCAGCGGCACAATTTTCTACAGAGGATAATTCTTAAAATTTAGTGCAGTATCCAAATAGAACATGAAAAAAGTATTTCCACATGATGATGACACAATATCAAATATGGCTGAGTATAAACCAATGTGAAACATGCTGAATAACTGGTTTCAAAAAAGTAAATAGTAAGCTTGGGATACTGTAACAGGTGCCTGATCTGCATTCAGAGAGTGCCAAAATACAAAACTGCAGCTATATAGGTTGAATAGAATTTACAGTAATTTGTGTAGGCCAAGATATAACTCAGCAATGTATAATACATGCAGGCCTACAGTGATTAAGACTGGAAGAACTGCATGGGTTTAAGCTATAGCTACTGTTAATTGGTTATAATACTAGTTTGTTCTTAAATTTAGTTCTTAACTAGTTGTTCTACTACTTCTTTTTAAAGTCCACAAGATGCAAAAGGAACTTACAAAAGGTTTTTAGCTTTAAACCAAGCCACTGCTGCTAGGACTCCTATGTCAACTCATCTGAAACCTATCAGGCATTTTACCTTGTTTAAAAGAAATCTCAGGTTACTTTGTTATACAAAGTGTACTTGCAATTAAATGTTATAATTGTAATTATACATATTTTGTTTTGTTTGTGGGTTTCTTGGTTGTTGGTTTGTTTTCTGTATTGCATTGCATCTGAGATGCTACCCCCGTACTGAACCCCTACGAAATTAGATGTTACATCTCACAAGAATTTATCATGGACACCAAAATTTGAAAAAAAAATCAAGCAGTGAATGGACACAATTGTTGACTAAACATAACTTCTTGGTGGGTGGCATTGCTGGGAAAAAGCTGGTCCAGGCATTGGTTGAGAGTCAACCAATATTTTAAATATAAATGCAGCAACGTCTCCTTATACATTACTGTTGTATGAAATACATAACTATAAAATATATGAAACTGATCATTCAAATGATATTACTATGTAATTCTAATATAAAATGAATTACTTAAAATCTTGAACTTCACCAGTTCATACACACACACATATATACATGCATACACACACATATATACAGTGTGGGAATTGTGACCACTATCCCTACATGCAAGATGACCCTTCATGTTGGCCCTGCCCTTGACACCTGACATGTGATTGGGAATGATCAGTTGTAGCTGTCTTCTTTTTGAGAGCCTAATACTCTGCATAAAGTTGGATGCGGTGCTGAGTCTGTGTATTTTGCAGGTGTGTTGGATACTTGTAGCTCCAATGGGGTCACACAGAAATTAAAGTTTGATTTGGTTTGATTTCTCCTTGCTGCCTCCTTTTATCCAGCTTTGGAGAGGTTCTTCCTGGACTAGTCCCTTGAATTTTTCTGAGTCTCCATCCACCTTTTTGGGGATTGATTGTGTGTGTTTGTATACCTGTTGGGGAAAGAGGTGTTCAGTTTGGAACATGGCAGGAAAAAGGCTCACTCCAGCTGAAGTGGTGTCAACATGACAAAGTAATTTATAAAAGATGTAAGTGAATCAACCCTCTAATTTGGTCACATGCACTTATTTGTTGAATACTGATGTTTAGTTTTGTAATTATCCAATACGGGCAGCTTGTACCCTTCATCTATTCCATTACAGTTACTCTTATAATTTTTTTTTTTTTCAGCCAGTGTTTTCTTGCTTATTATTAGAGTTTCATATGTAATTGGAAATGTCCAGGAGCTCAAAGTGCCAGAGGAGGTGTATGGGGGTTCTATCAAAGTTGAGCACAGGTGGAGTAGACAAGCTATGTACTATTCAATATGTCCAGCTAATTAATTCTTTACTGCTCGAGCACAAACAAATCTGAGGCGGGGACAAAGCCTGCTGAGAACCAAACCACAGTCTCCAGTCACAATGACATCACCACATTGCTAAAATATATACAGATATTGTCAATAAAATGATATTACACTTTAAGCTACACGCCATGTTATGCACGTAGTGGGGGTCATTGCAAGTTAAAGCACAGTGCAGGGATGGCTGCTCTGACATGACTAAGAGTGCTTAGCAAGGAGATGGCACCACTCAAAACTAGGAAAATCGAAAAGTGTCAGAGCCAAGCTCCAGTAAGCTCTGGCATACATTTCAATCTAATTATGACAAAGACAGTAGTTGTTGTTTTATGTGTCATAAAGATGGCAGCACTTGAAATCGTGATTGTCCATTTTTTCCCCTTTCACCAGGGTCTTCCACACATCTCCCCTACCTCTATAGGGCAATATACAGCCGGTAAACACCATCTTCTTTTTGGAATCTCATTGTAATTGCCACCATAAGGATCAGAGGATGCAACAAATATGTGTCTTTAATGTGAACAGAGACTTGTTTTCAAAAGGGTTTCCAGATTGCAGCCAGGCATACCTATACTGGCTGATTGCATGGTCAAGAAAAAAAATCAGTTAGTCTTGAAAATTTTCAGATGCAATAACTGAGCATTCAGAGTAGGTAAAAACCAGTGCTGTTTTATTTGAATGCTGCTAAACATGTGAAACACTTAAGATGTGAGAACAGGTTAAAATGCATGAGACTTACATTCAATGGACAAGAAATGGCAGCCCTGCATAAAGTATACATCATTGCACATAAATAACCCTTCATTTGCTAGTATTAAATCTCCAAGGTGTCTGCTAGACCTTAGTGATGGCCAGCACCAGCTGAACACTTTCCCTAAAATCAGGTCAAACTAATCATACCACTTGGTGTTCAAGACCTTGCTCCTCAGAGAAAATGTTATTGATTTGAGTGTTTCTGCTGAGTAGCACCTAGAAGCTTTCAAATTAGCAAACACCACTCATGCTAATATTATGAATGGACTCCAGATCTTACCTCTCCAGATATTACCAATATTTGTATTTTAGAGATATGGACAGTGGTCCATAGTTGGCCATTAATAGGGGAGTGTCCAATTGCCGTGGCTGGAACATAGAAAGGACTATGGCCCTTTCACTATTCAAAAAAACAATACAATTGTTTCTGCAAGTGACCGGTACTATTCTGTCTCCCTTGCTAATTTCCCCAGTTTCTGTTTAACACCTGCACAGCAGTGGCAAAATCAAATCCGAGAATTACAGATACTCAGATTACGTGTATCATCATCTAGGATAAAATCAGTTATATAGTAAGGAGAAGAGACAAACATTTAGCAGTGATCATTATCTGTTTCAAACCTAATAATTCAGTGGATTGGCAGGTAGCATTTTATTTCAGAGTGACATTTAGGGTGAAATGTTATTTGTTTTAATTAAAAGCAATGACAGTTATATAACAATGTAGTTCTAAATGCAGGTTGCTTTCTATCTCCAAGATGCAACTCAGCAGAGGATTATGAGACACATCTTGGTTTAGGAGTACAGGAAGAAGAACTGGTTGTGTGGTAAACAAATGAAAGCGAGGGAATGACACAGAGTGAAAGATAGATGGAATGCCTTTCAGCTATTTTGGGAGATGAAAGTACAGTTATAAAAGGGAACTAAGCAGTTACGCACATAAATTCTGAGAATTTTTGGACAAATTTTCTATGATGAATAAAGTACATTTCACTGTGCTATAATCACCCTCTTTCACTGAGAAATATTTACACTGCAGTTGTTTTATTTTTTCAGAGCATGATGACAGCGTACATTGTCTTAGGCAACGATGTGAAATAAATGCCCCTGGATCTTACAGGTTAAGCTAAACGTCAGGGAAGAGATGTATCTTTCTGTACCAACAACCTGAATCCAGAGTATTTCACCAAATATAGACACTTTCAACAGATAGACATTTCACCAAACCTGAATACTGAATCCATATTATTTGCAAGTGTTGCTCTGTTATCATCATGTTAAATGTTAAATCTCTGTCTGATGCATATATCAGGTGTATGCTTGATGCATACAGCATATTCACAAATTTGTGAAAGGTATAATGTGCAATAGTCATATGAAGGTGTTGCAGCTCATACAATAATTAAAAAGCTTAAAAGCTCTGTACTTAACCTTGAAAAACAAATACAAAATAACAACAGCTGGACATCATGATATACTTCCCACAGCAAAACCCCACAGAAAAAATGTGATCTCCTCATGACAGCCCAGTTGATGTATGCAGTGCAATGCCACAGGAAACAGAGAGGATATCATTGTTACTATCATTCTGACACTTTACATCAATCAAAATCTTGCAACAGGAATAAATATATAGTATTAATTTATTTTAAAAATGCAACTTCACTAACTTTTATTCTACTAACTGAGTAGCTCTTTACACTTTAAACCCAAAATTCAAATATTGACTGCTAACATTATGCATGAATGGAATTGTCCTTGGATATATGGTCATATTTCAACATGGCCTCCAGTTATTAGGACAAACCCAACATGACTGAAAAAACCACATGACTGATCAGTATAAAACTGGATAAGAAGCATGTTGTGGTTTTAAAACTGTTTCCACTTTTAGATATGGATTCTATTGTACAGGAAGACAAATACTGGGGAGGCAATGTGGCACAGTGGGTAAGGAAGTGGGCATGGAAACAGAAGGTTGTGGGGGCCAGTACCAGCTAGGGCAGTGCCATTGGAAAAGCTCTGCAAATTGTCCAGGATTAAGGAATCTACTAAAAAATAAACACTAATGGTAATGTTGTGACACACAAACAAATATGTTTACATTATACTCATCCTAAGAAAACCAGTCATGGATTACCTGAACTTCCATGTCCTAGAAATGCACTGGAAACGAATGCAGCTGTCAGTCTGAAGTCTCTGAACAGAGGAAAAATCAGGAAATAAGCAAAAACATACAGAACACTTCAGAACAGTATAAATATTGCATTAACTGCATTAACTATATATTTTAGAAATATATCTTGCATGATAATTTATTCTGACTTGTTTACTCTGTTTATGAAGATACATAATTTAAAAATACCAGTACTGTAACACTTGTAAATTGCATTTGTGGTTGTGCTTTGGAGATAACTTGTGCTTAATAAAAATATATATATTTGAGTTCCATAAAACCAATTCAAATTGGATTAAAAACTTTATAATATGATGGACTATATGAGATTTATTAAATTATTGAGGGTTGGTTGTATTTCCACGAGTGTGTGTGTGTGTGTGTGTGTGTGTGTGTGTGTGTGTGTGTGTGTGTGTGTGTGTGTGTGTGTGTTTTAATCGTTTAATAAAACTTGCAAGGTCAAAAATAAATGACATCCATTATTTGCTGCAGATATCCCCTTAGCATTAGGGGAGAAAATGTTTTGAATTTCAATTGGCTGCCAAGTGGCAAAAAAGCCCTCAGCTAATACATCAAAGTAAATTTGGCGTCTGCTATAATCGGTTTAGGACACAGATTTAGAATGGCTAAAATCCTCGTGAATTGTTTGAGCGACGTATACGTCGCCGACTCTTAAGTGATTTCGAAAGCGGCTACCTGACCTCATACTTCAACCAAAACTGCCAAATACACCGCGGCAATCATTTAACTTAAACATCCACGCAGTGAACGTGTGCAGCAATTAGTCCGCTGCGATAGATAATGCTTTCTAATAACAGTCTGTAAATCCAAATTAGATTACGCCTACTCCCTCAGGCATTTGAAGCACAACTGCACATGGTTCACACACAGCCTTTTCCTTTGCTCATACCAGCCTCTCGCGTGATGGTTCCTTATGCACATTAGAAAATGCATAAATATGAATCATGAAAGTAATAATATAATGAACATGAACGAAAGTTATTATATTTTTGGTATTTAGCAAGCTATAAACCTGATATTGGAAAAGACGTGCATTTAATTCTGCAGAATGAAGTGTGGAATCACTGTCGTTTACCTCCAGTATATTAAACACCTTATAAAGCACATTCTAAAATACAGTTACACGATAAATATAAATATCTAAGTTGTCAGATTGGTTAGCAGATCCAAAATCTGAACGGACTGTGTCAGTTGCCTTTTGAGTGGGCAATGTAAATTTTTGGATCTTCAGAAACGGAAAAACGCAAAAGTGCCAATTTACCGAAACGGTTGAATATGAATATCTAAACACTGTGATTCCAGCATGAGTAGGCTAGGTCTAGCAGTCATAAACAGCTGTAAAGAGTCATGAATATATAGCTTTCTGTTCATCTCACAGGAAAAACAGCTTACCTTTTTCTTGGTCTGGTTGGTAGAGCACAGTTTTTATTATATTTTCCAGGGCCCGTTACTGTCTTTTATCTCCTCTCTATGCTATTGCTTAAATAATAAACTCCTTATCATGCTATCCTGGAGTGTAGGTAGTCGTTATTACCGATAACACAGTATCAATGAATGGTGACGTCATTCGTATAGCCAGCCGGCTGCCCGATCTTCCGGTGTCCGTGACTGATTCAACACCGGATTGGACAATCAAAATGTCGTTCACAACAGATAGAAAACATAATTCACCAATGATGTACGGCGTGAGTTCTTCCTCTTGGGAACTGTAGTTTTATAGTATTCAAAATGACAACCTACGACGTAAATCATTTAGATAAAGTAGATCTGTGTTAAATAATAATAAAACTTTCAATACGGTAACATGTTGTGACGCTTTTAGTCTGCATTTTTGTCTTTTGTCAACCATTTCCTCCTCTGGCTTTGATAAGGCAATCCTAAATGCAAATACCGTTTCGGTCATTTGCTTTAAAAACAGTAATAATTACAGATAGTATCAAAATTTTCATTGCGAGCAAATGCATGCGTTCTATGATAACAGCAGTGCGATTTATTATTATTATTATTATTATTATTATTATTATTATTATTATTATTATTATTATTATTCCTACTAGTAGAGGAGGGGAAGGGGGCTAGAAAAAGAGGAAGAAGAACGAGTATCTTCATCATGACTATCATTATATATTCATTTATCTTCCACAAGCGTTATCCAGCTCCCGCTTTGGAGCCGGCGTCATCCATTATTAAGCCTCTGAAGGTTTTCAGACCGAAACAGCACGTGACCCAGGGCACACACTTTTTAGCAGCGCCTACAGCGATCCCTTTCGGTTTAACCGAGACTTATCGTCACGCACAAAAAGAAAACTAATCTGTATAGTAGATTCAGCAAAATGACTGCGCTAACTGGTACTGTCATAAACGTCTATATTCTCATTGTGACCACCGTTCAAGTTGGAGTCATCATAAAAAGTGTAATGAAGTTATTCTATCATCAAGTAATAATACAAAGCGACAGTAACAGCAAACTTCAGTGAAACGTCTGTTTTAATCCGTGCATACATGGCAATAAACAGCACACACAAATGATTGTGACTACAATTTAAATCCAGTTTAACAGTGAAAGAAAAATCTGAATTTTATAACATGCGCGTATTTGTTATAAAATTCAGATTTTTCTCATTTTGAATCCTGTGGAATAATTTTTAATAATTATTTTGGCTTCTAAAGAAATAATAATAATAATAATAATAATAATAATAATAATAATAATAATAATACGTTAAATAGTTTTGTAGTGGGTGTTAAAAGGGTTGCATTGACATGTACGCTGATAAGGTCTAAAGAATGAAATATTTCGGGATATGCTCCTGTTGGGAGATATATCTGGAGGAATCAAGGGAGATTACACTCCGACGAGCGCGGATTTACCGTTCTTCATATGGTATTAATCTCCCTTCGTTTAGTCCCCCTTATGAGTTTTCCGGAAGGAATGGTGTGAATTCACTGTCAAACAATGAAAAAAGCCATTCCAGTAAACTTCTGTAAATCTGGCTTCTTGTGAATGCCAGCGCGTCACTGCAATTTATAAAACTTGTAAATTATCACAAACTTTAGGAAAGCATATACACTAAATTAATACACAATATGTATTTGACAAAGCATTAATTGATCTAGTAAATTAACTAAACTAAAATGTGTTTACCATTCGAATGATCGTTCAAATTAATCCTTATATTTGACTAGCATTTCTTACACGCGCTATTTTAAAACATAAAGCATCATGGATGGGAAAATATTCGAGCAAAACAGACTTCAAAAAGTGACATTTACTTGCAACAAAATTAATAAACGGATAAAGAAATTCTAGTAAACGATATAACATTTTCCATCCTTTATATCTAAACTCCTCCTTGGCAGGCGGCTGCTCGTTTGTCATTTATCAGGTGTGAAAGTGACAGGCTTGAGGATTTCAAAAATAAGCAAAGTTGGAGTCGATCTACTGGCTTGCACGACTTTGCCATCCAGGGACTGGCGCGCTCGAGTTTAGCAGAAATGAGCCTTGTTAGTGAAAAAAGAAGGGAGTAAAATGGGCAGGAATGGAGAGAGAGAGAGAGAGAGAGAGAGAGAGAGAGAGAGAGAGAGAGAGAGAGAGAGAGAGAGAGAATCGATCATTAGACAGGGCTGTGGTAACCCACCGTGAGCCTGCCTTTCCCTCACTGACTACACCCCGAGAGGAGGAGCGTGAAGCGCGTAGTAGGCGTCAGAATCTTCAATTTCCAACTTAGCATCCTGGCAGGACATTTTCCAAAGCAAAGCCCCCATCCGAAGGCAAAAACTTCTGCACTGCCTGATAGAGAGCGCAACAGAGGGGAAAGGGAGTGAAAACCAAGAGAGCGCTGAGAACGAGTAAACAGAGCCGATCAGCTGTAGCTGACAGTGACCAAATATCACGACGGAAACATTTTCATTTATTCTTTTTTTCACTGTAAGCACGTAGAGGAAACAGACAGTGGCCTCTCGATGTGAGTCTCTGTGGTTCAGATCAGAAGGTCCGTGAATAAATACAGGAAAGTGCACAAATAAGTGGCTTGTTCTCGGTTTCTGCCATGGCGTATCCTCAGGGCTACTTGTATCAGCCGTCTGCTTCTTTGGCACTGTATTCGTGCCCGGCGTACAGTACTAGTGTGATTTCTGGACCCAGGACCGAGGAACTCGGGAGATCTTCTTCGGGGTCGGCGTTTGCTCCATATGCCGGATCTACAGCGTTCACCAGCCCTTCTCCTGGCTACAACTCACATCTCCAATACGGTGCAGACACGGCGGCGGCAGCAACATTTACTTCGTACGTGGTGAGTGCGATTGTGACTAATATTGATGCGCCTCAGAGACAAAGCAAAACAACTAGCCTTTGTGAAAACTTTCCTATCGACGGTATCTGTTAACGATCTGCCGCTGTGTGAAGAACGTAAAGACGGGATGTTTTGCTGCCTGTTTAACTGTTTTTAAAATTTGCAATCGGACTCACTGCTCCAAGAATCAACTAAGAAATTTAATCACATCTAACGAGGTGTGAGGCAAATGCGAATTATCCATTAGTGTAATTTGTGTACGTGTGCCAAATATATACATATAATAATTCTGCTGTGTAATATAGTCAAAAACGAT
This sequence comes from Megalops atlanticus, assembly GCA_019176425.1. Taxonomy (NCBI): domain Eukaryota; kingdom Metazoa; phylum Chordata; class Actinopteri; order Elopiformes; family Megalopidae; genus Megalops; species Megalops atlanticus. Next base: position 22,397,782 of record CM032885.1, on the reverse strand, counting down.
AAATATTGAACAAAATACTATTTTTGATTCCATGAAGAAACACTGCAATGAATGGCATAATTTTTAAACCTTAAGAATGCAACGGCGGTATTTAAATGATGGTGTACACCGAAGTAAATACGGGTTGCTTAGATTCAAGCACTTCAGCGCGTCGTATGTGCAAGTAACATGTAGTTGCTACAAGTCGCTGTATTATGGCTTTACTTTTTTCTTTTCTTTTATTTAATCATGAATTATTTCTGCGTAAAACAAGCAAATTGTTGCATGTAACAAACAATGCAAAGGAAATCGATATATGAAGTAGACTAAGCAGAAATGAATTAATTATGTAGGCCAGTGACGGCAGGCAACGGCTTCTGACAGGGAAAAAAACACATATTTTCCGATTAAATATATTGCACAACGGGGATCTGATTTTGCTGTCATTTGCAGGAAAGGTGTTTGATTAAGTCGATTGCGTTGTAAAGCGCAAAACTGTTAAACACAGCCAGATATTTTGAGCTACAAAATATATAGACTACTAAATAAAGGACGTAAAGGACGTAAAATAATATTAAGTAAACCAAACAGTTACTTAATATAGTTCATATATGCAGGGATATTTGTATCAGTCATTTCAAATGTGTGAATTTTATGCTATTTCATTTCGGATTTGTGATATTCCATAATACATTAAATTGACAAAATATGTTTCGCATATTGTCTGTTTTATTTCAGGGATCCCCGTATGATCATACGACAGGCATGGCAGGTTCTATAGGATACCATCCTTACGCGGCTCCCCTGGGTTCGTATCCCTACGGGGACCCTGCATACCGGAAAAACGCGACCAGGGACGCCACCGCCACTCTCAAGGCCTGGCTTAACGAGCATAGAAAAAACCCGTACCCCACAAAGGGTGAGAAGATCATGCTGGCCATCATCACCAAAATGACCCTCACCCAAGTGTCCACCTGGTTCGCCAATGCGAGGAGGCGGCTAAAGAAAGAGAACAAGATGACCTGGACCCCGAGGAACAGGAGCGAGGATGAGGAGGAGGATGAAAATATTGATCTGGAGAAAAACGACGACGACGAGTCGCACAAGCCTGTAGACAAGGGGGATTCGACAGACACCGAGTCAGGTCTGTAGAACATTCATCAATTTTTCATCTCTGTCGTTTCCACTCAGGGCGCAAAATTGATTGCTGCTTAATGGCGGTATATTATTTATAATGGGACAATTCTTTAAATAATAATCAGCTTGAATTCCCTTCATTTCACTTCCCATGTGAGTACCGCCGGTGATGTTTAATATGCAGTCACGTCGTTTGAAAGATATTTTAACATTATTATTATTATTATTATTATTATTATTATTATTATTAGTAATAGTAGTAGTAGTAGTAGTATAATTATTAATTATGTGGTTTTTATCAATAGAATTTGGTCGTTATGAATGACGCACAATGATACCACAATTGAATCTTCGGTAACACGTCAAGAAAACTTTCACCCAAGTGATCCAAAGTTCATAATCAATTCATTTGTATGAATTTCTTGCAGCAGAACATAAACTGAACCCAGAGGACATTACGTGCGACAGATTTAAAGAGGAGAATCCTGGCAAAGAAATAGACCCCCTTTTGACTGACTCGGAATTAAAAGAGCAAGAGGACCGGACAGATTTATTGCCCGAATCTCCCAAGCCTACCACCTCTTCTCCCCCAAACGTGCCTCGAGGATCTGAGATTATTGCCCAAGAGAAGTCGTCAGAAATGGTGCACGCATCGAACACGATGAACGGTATCAACGGCAACAGTAACGTCACGTCTGTAATTCATTCGCCCCCCTCTGCTCCCAAACCAAAACTGTGGTCCCTCGCCGAGATTGCGACTTCTTCTGACAGGTGCAAGGGAAGCAGCGATGTGCCGCAGGCCTCAGGACCGGGTCAAAGCACCGTAATTACGGCCAACGCGTCGTCACCACCCCAGTCACCCCCTCAGTGTCCTTTTCCAAACAGCACAGTACTTTCCCGGCCTATATACTATACATCTCATTTTTACCCAGGTTACACGAACTATGGCACATTCGGACATCTTCACAACAACCACGGATCCAACACGGGCTCTGCCACACATTTCAATGGATTAAGCCAGACTGTGTTAAACAGAGCTGAGGCTCTTGTAAGAGAAAGCAAAGTGAGAAGCCAAACACAAGTAGATCTTTGTAAAGACTCCCCTTATGAACTAAAGAAAGGTATGTCAAACATTTAATACTGACTTCCTCTCCGACCATTTGGACATTTATTTATTATTTGTGTTGGCAAAAATAATGAAATAAATTCCTTGGAGAGAAAGATTTTTTTTTCAACCAGAAAATGATTATTCTCAAATTTTAGTTTCTGGATGGTTAATCCAAATGATGTTAAATCTAAGAAATGTCTTAATCGCTGCAGCCACCTGAGACTATTTGTATTAAAACTAATATGTATATTTAATGTAGCATTTTTGTATTTAAAATGGACAATACACTATCTTTGAAGTAAATTATGGAACATACACTTGTACAGCAATTGTTTGGGGGATAAATATATAACTGCTTGTGTTCAGAGTGCTTCATAGTTTAAAATAATAATTTATATTTTTTAACCGCTGATTCCCGTGAGTGTGAACTGATTTTCTCTTTTTTTTCTTATCTTACGAAAGAAAGACGTATATTTATAAAGGAATTCGCAGTCGCCTTGTAAAATGACAATAATTAAAAATACGTTTAACAATACTGTTATCTATCACCAACTGCTTTTTCATAGAAATAGACATTATCACGAGCTGAAATTTCACAGTTTAACATTAACATTAAATATACATTTTCAAAAGAGTTTAAAGCTGGTTACACTTTATTTAGCCTGAAAAAGGAAAGATACAACATACACTTGACGACTAGCAAACTCAGTATGATGTAGAATGAATTTCACAGCCCATTACGGTCCTACCAGGGAATGCGAGAAATTTTCAAAGCGTTTCTGTAATACGCGAGAGAGCCTGATATGGACTTTTTACTTAAAGGTCATTACATTATGCTTTTCGGCTTGAGAATAAGAGCAGAACTGCAGAGCAATCATTTAGTCCGGTAACACTCATGTGTCCGTGTTGTGGTTTATGCAAAGCAATCAGGTGGCGAACTTTGCTAATGAGTTCGATTTTATGCCAAATTTAGTCCTAATTACGATTTCCAAGGCGCGGCAAAGCTATTAAAATGGGCCAACATTACTCCTGCGAGAGCAGATCTTACGATGTCATGTGCAGTGTAGGTTGGTTATATCATTTCATCTGATCTTCTTTGATGAAGTGCTGAACTTCGACGTCAACCTTTATTAAAAAAAAAAATAGGTGCTTAAAGTGAGATACGCTGTAAATGAAATACAGGTTGTAGGGTCTGGCTTGTTCTCCGGCATTGCATCCTTCCCACTTTCACAGGTAGGTGTCAGACTTGTTCTTAATTTCAAGGTTTCATTGCTTATCCGATGTTAAGAGGTACCCCTGTTTAGCTGGCCTATGCAAACACAACATGGCCTAGGCAAAAACAACAAGCCAATACAGACACGGAGCTTTGGCAGTTATATTTATCCACATCAATTAAATGTTTACATATAAATTCACCTAATTAATGCAGGTTCTGCTTTCTGCATTGTGGAATACTACTACCCTTTCAAATGCGCCATGTATTTCTGCACCTAATGTCTTTTCAACAAAGCAATGAATGAATTATAAATAAGTCGATGCTTTTAAAATAATTTGATAGTACATTGATTATTAATGAAACAGACACATTATTATTATTATTATTATTATTATTATTATTATTATTATTATTATTATTATTATTATTATTATGCACGCACTACTTGTAGCCAGTTGGACAATCTATTACTCCTGTGTGAAAGTGATCTTTTCCTTTTCCTTTCCTATAGAAGGTTCTGTCATCCATCTCCATACTTTCTGCACTCAAGTTGAAAACTCCCCTGGGCTTTATACAATTCCCTCTACTCCAATATCCCTTAGTTTGAGTCACATAGATGAAGGTCTATTTTTAATCTACTGGAGTGTGCTACAGCTGTGATTGCAGCAAATCAACAAGCTAAATAGCGTAATTATGTTTTTCTTTACTGATCCCTCCAGGAATTGAAACATTCGATGCAGTTTTCCGTATGAGTGAAGAGGACTATCAATTAATCTCGTTTCCCCCAAAGGATTTTAATGTAGCCAGGTATTTGTGACACAATTCAAGGTCTTTACGCTTAGGACATTTAGCTACTTTAATATATGCGTGGATTTTCCCCTATAGCCCCTGTTCAGAACGAATGAATAACGCCTCACCTGACATAAAACATTTAAATTGTTTTGCCAGGATTAGTCTTACTACTGCCAAATTAAGCTTTTATTTATTCATTTTTCTAACATTGCATTATCGCAGCTTGTTCTGGATCTAAATAATCGTACCGTTGTTTGGAAATTTGTAAAAAAAAAAAAAAAAACAATGCAGACAAAAACGTGTGAATGAGACAAAAATAAGATATTAGTCCGTTATATGATTACCATACAAATTCTGTTGTATTTTTATTCAAACCTACCAAGGCTGGCCTGATTTATTCTTATTTTAATTTGATTTTACTAGATTGGTAAACGGTTTTGATATCATATGTCGTCATGCTGATTTTGAATAATAGGAATACTAAATTATTCCATTAAAGTGATTGTCAAGGCAGCCTATACATTGGGCTATAATTGTTTACAAAAAAATCCAGCAGCATTATAATCATCTGAAGTATAAACTCAAGTGTAAACATGTCGGCATTATTATTATTATTATTATTATTATTATTATTATTATTATTATTATTATTATTATTATTAACAACAACAACAATGATGGCAACTGTAAATTACTTCTTATTAAAAATAATTTAAATTATTCACATGGTCATGATATACCAACTCAACAAGCTCTCGCAAAGATTTAGTTACTTAAGATAAAGGGTCCAAATTTTTGTAAAGGACGAATTTCGTTGCGCTGGAGAAATATGGAATGATGCAGCATAACTTCGCTCAACTTTTTCCCCTTCATTGTTTGTTTTCCACTTGAATAGCTAGTCGGCTCATTGTTCGGTAGCGGAGCATGGACACATAATGTGAGAATTTTAAGTAGAAGGAAACAGTTCCCACGTGCGTGAGAGAACAGACCAATCTAAAAAGTAATTGAGACCTTTCGCAGTGTCTGAACGTGGAGTCAGATCGAAATATTCTCCTTGTGAAAATAACTTATAATTTCACTGTCATTTACAAAGTACTCGGAAACAGCCCCACAAAGGATCTGACGAAAGCAAGTGAATGGAACAATGAAATTAATGTTTTTTTTTCTTGTAGATGAAAAATAAATAAATTAATTAAAACATAGGGGCAGTCGGTCTGCTTGATTCACGGGTCTGATACCAAGCACTATCACACACCTCGGTGCTCGATCCTTGACCGAGAAGCATTTTATAATTAATGTGCTGTTTGCATTTTAACTGTCGCGTTGGCCTACTTATTATAGACTGGATTTAAATTCACGAGCCTCTATGAAATTAATAGACGAGAATAAAAACAGATATGTGATATCAGGTTCTATTATTAATAATGTAAGTGGTCTAATAAATGTCTATTTTGTGATGTAACGATATACTATGGTTTTAATTTACAGTGACCGACATTTAGACAACTTATGAACAAGTTTGTAAAGTTGTCAGTGAAATTCCACGCAGACAACGGCATGTCGATTACGGGGTATTTGTCATTTCATCTTGAGATTTTTTTCTATCTGTTTATCTACATATGTATGTTTCTTAATCTTCACAATGTATGCTAAGAGAACAATACAATTATCAATATCTGTCCAAAAATATCATGTGATATTTTTCTTGTAATTTGTACATGGCAATTAATTGATTCATTCAATCGTTCATTTACTTTCACATAAGGTATAAATAAGGTTTGCCTCTCATGCATGCCTCTCGAATAAAACTTGGACAGGAAACCTATTGTAGGGTACAAAGCAAGTCCATCTGGAGTTGGCGACTCCCTTCAAAGACGGAAGAAGCAAGCTGTTCCAGGCTAGGCCCTTCAGTTCGATCCAACACTCCAATGCGCAAAGGTATAGAGATATGTGCTAAACTACTGAGCTGGACTGCGCAAACACGACGGTTCTCTGCTGCAGAGGGCTCAGAATACGGACCCGAGAGAACACATGCAGGATGGCCACAGTTGTCTTTAATGGGGCTCTTAAATCTGCATCCCGTGTTGAACTACCAAATGGGGACAAAAAATGTGCAATCTGCGACTCTGTACTGTCTTTGAACAGGTTTAATATATGATTTAGATATTTAGACTTTGTGGCTGATGCAACAACAGAAGGGCACAGGTAACAGGAAAAGAACTGTAAACGTAACGAACAACCTCAAAATTCAAAAACCAAGAGCTATCCCTCTGGCATGTATTTCAAAGTACCGGGATTTGTATTTGTTTAAAAATGTGTATTGTGTTGCGCGTCACAGTTATGCCAACATCCACATCTGTCGCTTGAAACAAGCGTTTGCATATTAATTTGGGATTTGTATTTTGTTGCCACCATGAATTGATCTGTCCCCAATAATTGCCCATTTGCTTCCAGGCTTCAATAAATGTAAGCACGCGTGGGACTATAAGTGACCGTTGATATAAAACAGTTCATCTGAATTAAATGTTTATCATATGTCATTACCCGTACAAGTCGTCACCGACAATAAAGAACAGAATAAATACAAACTTGGTGGTGAACCTCTGTTTGCCACTCATGTGGTGAATTTAAAATGTTTAACCAACTTAATCAATACAGATAGAACCGCTTTATTAAAACGTATATTTTCTCATTTAAATTGTTGAGAATGTGCGGGGTAATGTACTGGACATATCGATTATGGGAAAATCTGAGAATTGTCATACCATTGGCATGTAGTCTTTGGAATCTTAAATCCGGTTGAATCATTTTTAACAGAACCTGCGACTGGTTTCTGATTTCCCTCAACTTTCCTAATACGTCTCTAAATTTTATTTCTGCGTTAAAAAGGGTTGCTACACGGAACGATGAGAGAAGTTGTATTTGATATTAAATGGACAGAGAACAGATAACGATTCAAAAATTGAAATCTTTCTCTCTACTCGCTGTGTTCAAATTCCACCTGCTGCGCTTTAACGCGGGGCATGAACGATACCTTACCAAGGTTGAAAACACGACCCGGGCTTGTCAAAGGGGTAACCGTTACGGCTTAGCAAGAAGACCTATATTGTTCATGATAGTTCAAACCCTGATGCACCAATGGGGTTTTAGGTTTGGCATGAACAACCCACCTAATAAAAAGCAACTGCCTAAATGGCCGTACATGACTGAGAACGAAGACATCAACGAGTAAAATTTACCTCAACGATGTAAGATGATACCCTCTTTGATTTGACCTGCTTAGATAACTGTTAGTAAAGGCATTTGTAAGCAGCACCAGAGTAAGTGTTACCAAAACTTTTCCTTTTTTCAAGGGAACAATACGCTGGTTACTTAGCCACACGAAAAACAAAACATATCGAAGGAAAAGAACATTGGCATAGTATTCGCCATAGGCAGAATGGTAAGAGAGAACAAGTGGTTTATAAGGCAGCTTTTGTGAGTGCCTAATAACAGCGTATATATAATGTATTTCTCGCATTTTTAAGATGCTGTGCACCCCCACCCCCATCCTCCCCTAATCACATGACTAAAAAGGACTGGAGTGGAGTACTCTTTCACTGAAATCACACTGGGAATACTGCCTTTGCTTTATTTAATCATCAAATCCCAGGAAGCCGGCTCTTAATTAATTATGGGTGCTAAAAATTCAGCCCAGCTGTTTCCCTGTGCTCTGTGTTAGCTCTGGCTCGCGCGCAGAGAGGCGAGAACTAAGGCGCTGCTCAAGCATAATTTTCACAAATTACTCTATTTTCTCCCTTAAAAATCGAACCGTATTGAAGGTGTTGGCCTTCTCTGGCTGTGCAGACCCCAGTGCTGAAATCAAACTAGAGTTAAAAGATAACAGCTAAACGTAATTTCATTATTGTAAGTCGTTAATATAAGAAGCAGTACTTTTAAAGCATGTTTGATTATTTTTTAAACTGACCCAGTTAAACTAACAGTGAGTGATTTATAAGTGTTTACCCTCATTTTACCCATTTGAATCCCCCAGCTCTGTTTCTCCGTTTCTCAGCATCTGACAGCACACTCCCAGGGCCGATTTCATGTAATATTCACAGCTGTCTAATGCTTTAACTGAACGCTCTTTACTTCAGCTACATTTTCTGACTTACAAAAAAAAGGAAAAAAGAAGAAAACACTGAGCATGGTAGTGTCCCGTGAATGTAACAATGCAATGGAATGATTTTATGTTGTTTTTTTGTACCGTTGTATTTGTTTATTTATTTTTTGTTTTGTTTTCATCTTTTATATCGGTATTGGTTAACAAAAAATAAATATTAGGAACGGATGTAGAATTCAAGAAAAGTTGACTTCAGAAGCAGTAACCTTACCACGGCCTTCATTTATCCGGCCCAAACGTCAGTCCACATTAACCATGCATTACCTTGTAAACGCCAGTACAGGTTTCATTCAATTCTGCAAATCTAACCTTTTTTTCTATACAAGGAGTTAGAGTTGTTGATGCTATATTTGTTTAAATGAAATCATGTACTGGTGAATGCAATGAACAAACTCCAATAACGTAAAACCAAATCAGTCTACCTAAGGGTGATGTTGAGGCTGAGACGTAAACATAGGGCGTGGGGTGTATATTGTAAAGGGTGAGTGGGTGTGAGTCAGGAATAATGTACTCACAAAAAGAAACAGCTCTTTGCAATAATTGCAATGATCAATAGCACCATGGCCACCATCAGCGGCAGCAGCACAGCAACAGAAACGGAATAAATTATTTGGCACAGTTTTCTTTTGATTTTCTCCCCTGTGACATTTATTTTATTATTTACTGTTATTGTTCAGTACAATAAAATGAATTAATTTAAATAAAGAAATAAAGCTCTGTACAGCAATCATGAAAACAAACCAAGGGCAACAATAACAACTTAATAATCATCATTATCATCATCACTATCATCTTCTAATGGCGGTAGTGTGGCAGAGTGGACAATGCACAAGTGTTATAAAACAAAGGCTATATGTTTGTTTTGTGGAACACTGCAGTACAGTATGAAGGTAAACGTAGGCACTCACCCTGCTTTGCTGTCACAAATATATTGCTGTAGAACTAGGTAATATGCATAATATGTATGCAGTGAGCTCTCAAAGTCACCCAGGATTTGGGCATCTACCATAACATAAACATGTAATGCTACTTGTACTCCATAAGTACCTGCACATCATTCAAATTACAATCAACTGCACCGGTATAAACCTCACATGCAACATAGGATGCATATTTGTCCTTACTTGCATGATTTCTACTTCAAAAATATTCTTATGTAGAGCACATTATATGCTGAAAAACAATTAACACGAATCAATGCTGAAATGTGCCTTGACTGTTCTGTCAGCGGCATGTGTCTTTGAAATGAGAGCATGACGTTCTCACAGAGCTGCAGATTTCCACTCTGTGACAGCACAACGTTCCCAGTCCTCTGCCAGGGGGGGTCAGGGAGGAGGTGACAGACCCTGACCCCGCACATGCCCCGTACGCAGTGCAGGAGAGGGAGATGCACCCAACAGCGCTGTTGTGACCTAGCGGGACATTTCAAAGTCCCAGAGAGAGGAAAAACCCTCAGAGTCAAGATATTGCAGATAACACACACAGTCGTTTCTCCCTGCTGCTAATGAGATGTAAATGCCCATTTTAACTCTGTATCAATGTTTAATGCTGCCTTTTTCCAGGCCGTAGTGTGTGAGAGATCAGAGCCGTTATCTGCACCAGACATCCTCCCTACTACTTTAACACATTACCTCAGTGTATGCTGCACTGATTTTGTGGATAAATGATGCTGCATACTTTCAACGTATCACATTACTATCCTAACAAAGATAAACAATTAAATCATTAAACACAGTATGAAGAAGAAAAACCCTTAGTGCCCTCTATCCACGGAAAATATGTACAGATTTCAGAGGGTTGTTTTACAGTTTAAAGTGTTTGGAGGACAATTACACTTAGTCTTTTCTGTCTGTTGTTTTTCTTACATATGAAAACACAATGATGGCATAAGGACCCACACCTGCACAGTCACACAACACTTATCAAGATGAAGGCCCCATATTATTACTCTCTTTAGTGCTTTGATGAAGATTGATTAACTGTTTTCTTTCAGATAGTCTGGGGAAACGGTAATGAGCTGCCAGGCTGTTTGTTTACGTTTGACTTTTTTTTTTGAAAATGATCCTTTTCTGCCTAACACCTGTTCCAGATTACGACACACATATCCATTCTCATAACCGCTCTGGTGGGTGTTAGGACTGAAGCAAATTAAGAGCCACTGCTATCTCATATTAATGCCCTGTTTAATGTTTTGTTCCGATGCTTCGTCATGAAAAGTCAGGCTTTTTTATTTGCTTGAAACAAGCCATTGCTGTCGTGTTGCCCCCTGATGGATGCAGGTGTAAATGTGCTCTTGTTTAATTGGATCAGCTCTTGGGAAAAAAAACAAGATAAACAGCTCCTGATTTGCCAAGTTGTTTTCAGAGGCATTCGGCAATGTGTGGAGGGAAAGTTAATGAAGAGAAGCAGAGACGCAGCACTCTTAAAATACTTCAGGCCAAGATTTGTCCAGAGAAAGAGAAATGGAGAAGAAAATTGAGGCTCAGATTAAGGGGGGGGAAAGAAGAAAAAAAGGAAAACAAAACTGAGATGGGAGCGAGAGACGCCTTTCATTGATTACTGTAAAACATGTATACTCAGTGGTTATGGAAACTCTTCATAATAAATGAAAACATCAATGCTTCAACAACAAGATCTCCTCTTGCTGCTTTTCAAACACTCCATGTTCAAGATTTGAAATTAAATAAAACTCAAATATGCCATTTTGAAATTTGCCACATTAATTCTGAATTAAAAATAAATAAATTTTGAAAACACGAAAACATCATCTAGTCCCATTCATGTCCTTACTTGTTCATAGTCGTTTGACATCCATATGCATGAGACATTAACAGACGGTTATTGATACAAACATGCTTTTGTTGCTAAAGGCCTCCAAACCCGAGTCACGGCAGAGAGCCAGTGCGTGAGAGTTGGCTGGAGCTTTCTGATTAGCAAGATGATTTACAGCCAAGCGGAATAGATAATCCCATCACAGCGGCGTTTTAAAGAGATAAAGACCCAGTGCCTCCTTTCATGGCCTTCCCAGCAGGCCTTCCCAATAAACCTCCGGACAAATCAAAAGCTGCCATACACAGCTAACACCTGAAACAGCTGAACACAGCCAATACCTGAATCAGTCAAACAAACAGGCATCCAATTAAACTCGGGCTCCATTTCTGCCTCGTTGGCTGTGTTTTTGGCCTCGTCAAGAGAGCCATGCAAGGGCAGTGGGCACCTCTCACCTGCCTGCGTGCCTCACTCGCAGTTGTGCCAGCTTGCCGGGGCTTAGCAGGTGAGTATGGCTAGACTCTCCATGTGCTATGGTTGAGGAACACAGGGTTGAGGCACACCAGGCCTCTTATGCTTTTGTGACCACTGTCATATAGTCATCCTCACTGTCGATTTATTGTCCCCTTGTTAATAAATGCAAAAAAAGTGAACGAACGATCAAGAAATTAAAACTCGATACCATTACAGTCAAAAGCCTCCACTTCGCTACGTCGGTCCAATTTGGTCCGACAGCGGTGCCAAAACTATGAGGACTTCATTGTTCACACTCACCACACTTCAGGTTTGGAGAGACCTGATTTATTAGCTTGTCAGGGGAAGCATTGTTCAAGAAGGCAATCAAAAAGCACTTACCTAGCTAAACTCAAATCGCTTCCTTTTCAGTGGCTAATTTGTGTAAGGCCCATGGAGAAGCTACCAAAGTGTTTGATAAGGCATAAAATGAAGATTAATGAATTTATTGCCCTGTTGCTCATCTAACAGTTGTAGTATATCTCCCCCCCTTTTAGGCCGTTGTGCTGCGTAGTTACATGGCTGCTACAATGTGATGTCACTCTCCTCTTACCTTTAACCTGTCTGACCTGGTGAGTATGTGAATACAGCCAAGGCTGTGCTGGCAGCATGGGAGACAAAGCACAGTTTAGGTTTTAAAAGGAAATGTGAGTAAGCTTGCTGCAGGGGGAGACCTTCTCAGGCCCCATTCTCTGCTCCCCCCAGCCACAGGGGTGGGGTGGTGAGGGGTGGTGGATGTAAGAGAGATGGCAGTAATCAGATACGCCCCCTCTTCTCTTACCCCCCAAAAAGGGCAGTGAACCTCAAACACCTATTAATTAATTAAAAATAACATGTACACAAACCATCACGGAGATAAATGCCATGTTGTGAGATGAAAGAGGCCATCGTACAAATGGCCCATTATTCCATTTGCTAAATTATGATTAACGACTGGTGGAGGGAAAAAAAATCAAAGCGCCCCTCACGGGGTCAAAAGCAGTTCTGCATATTTGATCAACTCGCCCCTCGCGCTCCCACAATTCCCTGTCCACACAGCTCTGCAGATCATTGTTTAGATGTGTTTACACTTGATTACGTTTCGTGTTTTCGCCTCTCTGCTCTTTGTGTAACGGCGCTTGATTGAGTCATTACTCGCTCTGCATCACTGGCACCCGAAGAATGCATTTGCAGATTCGCCCTTTGGACCGCGGCATCCCGTCTCCGTCCACACTCGGTATTCGCACATTCATTAGGGTCTGTAGTTTAAACACGTAGGGCAGCAACGGTCAATGGCACAACTGAAAAATAATTGCATAGAATAATTGTATGGAATGCGTTCCACGTTGTTCGATAATGAGTATTCACAAAGACCTAAGGACCCAACAAAGCTGCCAGTAACATGCGCACTTTGCCAAATATGTAGTTTTGTTACAGATAACATTTCAATTTATGACATTGAAACTAAACGATGAATATATATTTATCACAAATATCAATGTAGAACAGGTATTGTTTGAAAGCAGTGCATCTCAGTTTTGGGCTTTGGTCATACGGGGTATATATTAAAGTGTGCTTTTTCACTTGGGGTCTGAAAACAAACTCCACTGACTTCTCTTTTTTGCTTATAATTCTTGGTTAAATTGAAGCACTTACTGTTGATTAAATATTCATTTCAAACATGCACTTGTTCTTCCACTCTTTCATAATGGAACGCTAGATGTGGGGGGATGATAGGCAGGGAGTTTTGATTGTGATAACCTCATTCACTGTAATGAAATTTAAATGAAAACCAAAACGATCAAGATTCGACAGGCGCTGTCTGATATTATTCTCATTCCTCACTTTCCAAACAGAGACCGCAGCCCAGGCGAGGGAATCCGAATATGCAGATGATCTGCGATGAATTTTTCATGAATATGCTTAATCTTAATCCGGGTAAAAAGAGAAAAGAAAATGCGTTTATTAAACAGACGATTAAATCATCCGACTGAGAAATTCTGGTAAAAATGAGTTTTCTAAGTGAGTAGTTTGCCTGACAGTACATTTTAATTTTCCGTCAAATTGCATATGGAAATGGTTGCTTATGTAACTGAACCATGGAAGAGAAAACTGTGCTCCTTTTCGGGTTGATTATGTCTCGGGAACGTCGCTCTTATTGGCATTGCTCTACAGAGTTGCTAGTCATACTCCAGTTGTTCAGTCATTACACAGCACACACATATGAGAAAATAAAACCTTGTGAAAACTGATATTTTAATAATTCATAACAATTAAGGGTGGCATAATTGGTTACTTTCTCAGATCAACTTTCTTAGAGTAACTGGAAAGAAGAAAATGCAATGTTCAGACCCAACTTTATGAGTCTGAACTGGAAACATATAAGGCTTGTGGGAGACTGACAGTAGCTTGTACACAAAAGATTTGCATTTTCATTTAAATAAAGGAAATCAGGATTTGTTCCCTTCTCTTTAAAATTGGCAGCATGCTTCTCAGCTCAGAGGGACTTTTAATAATAAGAGTATTATTTACATACTGAGCAATGCTAATCCTCCAAGCCCAGAAAGGGGAAAGAGGAGAGGGTGCATCTACACAGATTCAGAATCAGTATCTGTTCTCACATCCAAAAGCACATTAGCTGCAGCCGTGGTGCAAAAGGGGGGATGTGACACCCGTTCACCCAGATGGCCCGTTTCATTTAAAAACACGTTGCCACTTCCACTCCACACAATCTACATCCACCCCTGAAAAAATAGCAGCAGCAAGGACCCCGAAAGCCACAATCATCTTAGAGGAATTAAACATGTAAGTCCAAATTTAGCTAAATTTTGCTGAAATGCGGAGGATTACTACAGAGGCTTTCTTTCCTCTGGGATCACTAGGAGCTTACGCCCCAAAACATCAGCATGTTTCTGCCCAGTCAAAGAGGAGCATCAGTGTCAGGCTTCATTTATTCTACATCAAGGGCACTGGTGAAAGTTCTTCCTCTGGTCGAGGCAGTGTGGGAACATGCGCGTAAACATTTATCGCCTTATCACTGGGGACTGAATGCTCCCCTTTAGTCCTTGACCTGTTGACTGCCCTTACAAATGCGGCACGTTCATTAGCAGGTCACCTCTGCGGTTGCTCTGTCATTAGTAAATACATCACAAATATTGACACACACATATAAAGTGAGAAGTGCATTATGTCATCTCTAATTTTTTACCCATAAAGCCACATCGTCATGAGGCCCGCAGCAACGCTCCAGCTAATTGTAGTAATTCTACTAGCTTTACACCTGAAGCAGCCACTGGGAATTTAAGATTTGATTTATGCTAAAACTGTATGGATAAAACTCAGAAAGATGTATTAGGCTGTGTAATATGCATCCTCCTAGAGAGTAACAGTTTGTGAGCATAATTGCTTTAATGTGAGCTATTAAGACTAAGTGCTTGTGATTTTAGTGCCTGCCCTACATTCCACTAAATGATCAGAATGATCAATACATATGATTTGCAAGTCACTTCCTATTGATCGAATACTAAAATGTTTGACCTTCCTTGAAGGAGCTCATTTCCAGTCCTGTGACACTGAGACGACTTGCACTAGGACAAAGGTAGGGGACACCGCTGCATAGCAAGACCTCTCTCGAACACAGGCAGTCCGTCAGCAGATGTGCGTCATTCCAGCATTCATAATCCACCACTATTCAAGCACAGACCCCGAAAGAAGCACAGTACTTTGAGGAATATAGCATTCTGCACCCAAGCACAGCACAGCATCTTTTATACGCAGAAAAACACACATCTGACTGTATTATTTGAAGATGTGTTCAGTGTGATAAGACACAGGTTAGGACAATTTTGCCTCTTCAGGTTTGAAATCAGAATTAAGAATTACAGTTGTATGTGCTTAGATTCTCAGGTGTGTGATGGATTGTTAAAAAGGAACAGATTTTCATTACCATCTCATTGATAGTCCCTGCATCAAACAAAACCTTTCCAGTTTCAGTAGTACTTTGCTTATGAAATATAATTATATTTTTAATACAAGTTCCAGCTCTCAAGGACGGAAAGAATTGAAAAGGAACTGGTGTAATTTCTTTCTCTCATACAACACAAACAAATGCTGATCCCAGTTTCTTTTAGATTAATTTATTAAGCTTGAAGCCCACAACTACATGGACTTGCAATGCTTTGGGCAGAAGACAAGGTAGGCTAGCTCAGTTGTGATTGAAATGTAAGCCATCTTTTCCACTAAAGCCCCAACTGCTCTTCAAATAAACTGCCTATTTTTGTTCACATATGCCACAGTTTGCACAAGAATGGCTAATCAAAGTCCCATTAAGAGCAAACATGCATAATGAACTACCTTAGATTCTGGTGGGATGTAAATGACACCTATGGGATGTCAGGGTATGTTGTAGTTTGAGTAGAAAGATGACAGTAAAAAGGCAACAACAATTCTTGTAAGTCATATTAGTGTTTGATAGTGAATTGTGTACATTTTAGTGCTGGCTGAAATCATAGATACTTAGGCCCACATTCCACTGCTCTTAGTGTGTAACTTTCAGTATCAAATTTATTCACAGGTCACTAATTTCAGGTCGCCAACTCATGTTTATCTGAATTTATAACCTAAAGTTAAGGCGCACTGACATAAGACTGAATCGGTGCTTAAATTAAATAATGTTAAACTTCATGACAAATGTATAGTACTGTGTGAACAATGGTGAGGGTTATACCGCTACATAATTTGATATATGACAATCACTGAATGAATGATCATCAGTGAATAAACAAGCAATCAAACAGCCTTTATCACAGCTCCGTTATTCTCTCTGTCTCTCATCTCTACCAATGGCCGCCAACCCCTGGCTCAGAGTCTGCAGTTCATTAGCACCATGCAAGAGCACAGTCAGTGCTGATAGACACAGGTGCTCGGGGACCTATTAGAAGGTATTTCCCCTGATCAATAAAGACACATCTGAGAATATGTGAAATCTCCATTTCATTAGGAAACTCCTGCACTGGTCAATAAGGTGGTGTTAAAGGCCTTCCAAATGAGGCAGTGGATTACAGCAGCAGGCTCCTTCACAGCTGAACATTATTTAGAAACACTGTGTGTCATAAAAATGTTCCTGCATGTTTACAGCTTAGACTGGTGCACCTGTAAACATTTCCCTTCATAAAATTAAATTAACTTTCAACAGAATGGAAATTGTTTCCCCAATAGTTGAATACTGATGGAGACCTCCGATCTGCAGATCAGAAATCATACCCATAATGCTACTGGCACTGTGTTTGTGCTTGCCAGAATGCCAGTTTTCAATGTTGGGTGAGTAAGTTTAGATTAGAGGGTGGATCAGGATACATCAGCTGTATGTAGGGTGGAAAAAGGTAAAACATATGCCCAATATGACAAGGGGGGTCTATTATGTTTTTGGGTGGTTTTGCATTCACAGGTGCTGGTTCCCTTGTTAAGACAGAGGGCGTCATGAACTGCAGAATTTACAAGAAAGCTGTGGCCCAAAACCTGGTTACTTGTGCCGAGAACCTCAAGCTTTGCCGAAAATGGACAGACCAGCAAGACGCTGCACTCAAAGCAACTCAAAGCAATCTACAAAAATGGTTAACTGAGCATGATGTAAATGTTCTCAGCTGGCCACCTCAATCTCCAAACCTCAACCCAATTGAACACTTGTTGCTCAGACTCAAGAAAGTCAAAAACAAAAGCAAAAGATCTAAAGAACCTTGCACATTTCTTCACAGCTGCCTCTCACCACCCCCCCTGAAAGTGCCAGAACCTCACAAAAAATGCGATAGGAAGAGTCTTGTCAGTGTAATCCATGCCAGAGGAGGCTTTACAAAATACTAACTAGTGGATTGCGAATAAATGTGATACTTGTGTTTTCTGGAATAAAATTAATTTGTGAACAATATACATTTGCCCTCAGCAATACTATCAGATTAAAGTATAACATTTTTAAGTTAAAAAAAATGATGCTTCTGTATTTACATTAATCAAGTTAGATAAGAATTGAGGAGAGACCTCCTGCTCACATCAGATACTGCTCTGACAGTTAACAAAGCAGGGTGACACAAAGGATTACCATGTGAAATATGCACAAGACAAGACTGTGTATGTATTTTGGTCCTTTTATGTATATTCCCATGACATTATTTCAGCTATAATTCAGTAAACAATAATAAAATAAAATTCAGTTTACAATAATTTTTAAAAATTGCTAAAAACAATTGCTAAAAAATCACTCATTCACATTATTTATTGTTCTTAAAATTGCAATGGAAACACAATATAAAAGACTTCATCCTGAGCATAAGCCAGCACATTTTAAGTTCAATGACCTGAAAATCCCTGGGAAGGAGATCATTTTTTTTTCCTCATCCGGATGGAACCTGATCTCCTCAGTCACGGTGGTTTGAGGGGAGATGTTTTCAGATTCTGCTGGTTTGGTTCCACCTCTCCCTGGGCCCATTTTACTGCCACTGCCTCGCAATTACAACATGAGGAGAAAATATACAAACTTTGGAGAGTCCACTGTGGAGATATGCAGAACATTTCAAACAGAATCGAGAATTACAGTAGGTAGAGAATCCAACACTTAATAACATCATGCTACCTCATTGTGAAGCAGAAATCTCTCCAGAACTATAAAAAACAAAATAACAACAACAACAACAACAATAATAACAATAACACATTTATTGTTTGACACACATTAATTTACTCTTACATCGTAGATCATGTCTTATCAACATCTCACAGAGTTAAAAGGGAAGTGTCCTTTGTATTAATTACAAACCCAAAACCCAAGAGCAAAACTGAACACATTATCGCTCTCTGCCTCTCACTCCTGCAATCAACACAAAAACATTAGACCCACAACAGTTTAACAATAGTCAGATATAAGTAGGTGCAATTTAAGGAAGTCATGATTATCCCTTGGCCCGAGGATCCAGGTGTCAGGTAACTCTTTGTTTGCAGGTATAACTTACAATAACAGACTGGTTAAGAGCGACTCTTGTGAAAGGCTGTCTGCAGTCTCGGCATGTTGACTCCACTGTGCACAGGAGTGTCTTTCTGATGTAGCAGATCCTTGTTAAAATGAACAACTGTACAATGGAAACTGTCATACGGCTTGTAACATATAATTGAACTTGGAGACATTTTTTTTTCCTGGAAATTCAAACCAGCCTATATCATATTTCACTCTTTGGGAGATGGTGGGAGTCCATGGAGTTTATTTACTGAAATGCAATTTTCAGAAGAGGGTTTAGGCCTGCAAATATTTTCACAGTGGGTTCAGGAGACTTGTGTGGATGTTTGTGCCCCTCTCTTGTGTCCAAACCCCACCCTTCCCTCTTATTATAAAAAAATATATTTTATTCTGGAACTGTCATTATGTGAGGCAGATAAAAATACTACTCTTTGACTTAATGTTTCTTTCAATGTTGCCATAGAAAATGAAGTCTCGTGGAGTTTGTCCATGAAACCTGAGAGGGAAAGCTGAGTGACCACAGGGTTTACACTGTGACCACAACATTACAGACCACAATCGCCTGCCTGGCATTCACATTCAGAGACCGGACCAGAACACTTATTTCAGAGTGCAGAGCCTTCTCTGGACTGCTGATTTCAATTCGACTGCTGACTTTCAGCAGTAGGCATCAAGATTATTGAGAGTATCTCTCTGTCTGGCTAGCATCATCTTGACAACCACTAAAACAGATTTGGAGGCAGACTTCTCTGTGTCTTTAGCTCAACAACAGATTAAACATCAAACCAATTTTGACAGTTGTAGAATAATAAAGGCCCATCATTTGGTCCATATTCCCATATCACTCAGTGATGCTAATGACAGGCACCATAAAATGACATCCTTCTCATTAGTTTTTAATCTCCCTTTACATAACAGCTGCTTCCCTTGAGAAAGCTATCGTTTTTTTGGGGTGGGGGGGGGAGGTGATCTCCTCAGATGTAACCATTATATGGGAATTCATACTGACTCACAACCTTAATTAGGCCATAAACTGGATATTTCACACACTGAGCAGTGGTGGTGTGAGGCTCTCTGTTACTTTTTCTGTAGTGTGGGCTGTGCCTGGGCTCTGCCCATTGAGATGAGTCATGAGGCAGAAAAAGAAAGACAAAGTAATTATAGGCTCCTGGTTTACTAACGGGTTTACTCACACTCCCAAGGGCAATCCCATCCCAATGTGTTAGGGTCCAGTCCTTCCAGTGTGGGGGCACAGTAGTCCTGCTGAAGGGTGGGGGTTGGGGGGTTAACTGCTGACCTCCCACCTCTCAGGGTCCAACACATGAGAAGGTACTGTATATCCCGTATGTACTTATCCTAACCTTCTCTCAGGAAGTCTCTCGAGATCACAATAACGGGTTGCCAAGGGTTGGTCAGAGTTAAAATAAGATGAAAGAGTTGTGTTTGTAACCAGCCCTGGGAAACTGAACAATAACATACATCAGAGGTCTGAAGTCATAAATAAAATCACAACGAAAAGAACTCTTTATACACAATACCCCCAAAGTGTGGAGAAAACGCTGGCCAAATCACTAAAACATCCGCCTGCTGAATCACACCTGTCTTTTTCCAATAACAAACCCACACAATTAAGTCATAAAGCCTCACATTAATCTCACAGGCCGATTCAAGTGTTCCCCCAGGCTGGGAGTCATTTGCTTTGAATAGTGCTCGGCTTGGAGTTTGTTCTCCAGTGCAGTTGTCTGTGTGTTGTGGGAAATTCTCTGTGGATTGGGCTGGTCGGAGGTGTCCCATTTCTCTGTCTAGGAAATGACAGCTGTTTCACAGTTATCCCTAAAAAGTATAGAACTTATGTAGGCCAATTAATAGTAGGGTAACCTCAACCAACTGGCATTTTCACTTCACTGTGTGTCTGTATATATATATAAAATATGGCAGACATATTACTTTAATGTGCATAAACACACAGTTCCTAAACATACATTTCCACATGTGTCTGCTGGACTGTGATCCCTAGCCTGGCCCCATAGTGTCTGGTCCCCCAGCAATTTGGCCTGCTGTCCACCTGGATGAAAAAACAAGCTTCCATTTCCAGTGAAATGACTTAGCTGTAGGTCACCTGAGCCAGAGGCATTTGCACAGCAAATTGACCCGGGCAGACAGTATTTTGCCCAACCCCAGATCCTTTAGCGGTTAGCCCAGAGCGCGGGCGAGTGAAAGGGAAGCAGGAATGTTTATTGTGTGTAAAACAATACAGCCATTGAATTTTTTTTCAATTTATATTGTCGGCCAAAAAGCACACACATTTAAACACAAATGCAAAGCAGTAGCAGAACATCTCAACTGCAAAGATGCTATGGTGCCAGCAGCACCTGTGAGGTAGGTGAGACTATCAGTTTGACAGTTTCATATTGGATTACATTACAATACCACACCCACAGGTCCGGTGGGTCAGTGGAAACCAGGCTAGAGAGACAATCTCTCTCATCAACATCAACACCCTTGACTCAAACGGGCCATACCAGCCTTCATTTATTTGTTAAATAATTCACACTGTGAAAGATGAGTCTGTTCTGTTTATTAAAAAAAGCAACGAGCATTATGGGTTGCTGGGGTCACATACCAGCTGAGCTCAGGAATAGGATGAATACTGATTAAAAATGAATCAGGCCATTTTACACTTGCTATGAACTGGGTAACCATCTAAGGGGAGATGTTATTTCCAAAATGAAACACATCATGTTTATTCTTTCTCAAAATGAAACCAACACAAAATACACTGTATATATATATATATATAAAAACATTAATTTTTTTTTCCTGAGAAAACCAGCCTGCTTGTAGCTGTGTCTGGATTGCCTACTCGCCAGAGATACGAGTCAACATGTTTAGGAACATCAAAAGAAAACCTGATACCTTAAGTATAAGAAGATTAACATTTACAGAGATCCCTGGCTTAGGCGGTTCCAGGACTTTTAACAGACACAGCCAGAAGGGACAATTACCAGTGAATTGGCACTGGTATTCTCCCATTTATTTAACAAAATCTGGCACTGTGTTTAAGCTCACATCCTTAAGACTTTCTTTCAAGTCTCGTCCTGGTATCAGAGGAGGAACGCGGTTGTGAAACGCCATGAGCAGAGACAGCAGGGGAATCTGCAGGAACATGCAAAGAAACGGGAAAAAAAAGATGGCGGGCAACAAAACACTATTGTATCACAGTCTAATGCTCCCTTTTAACATCTCAGACAGAGTCAGGTCCCCCGTTTAATTTATCTCTACCTCGTCTCTGAGTGTTTTCTGAAGGTGTGAGCGGCCAGAGCTACAGAGAAGCGACTTCATCCATTGACTCAACACAGGACCAGGGGTGCCCCAGCGTAGCTCTCGTTAATCATTATTATCCAAAACATTCCTGCAGAAAAATGAGTTTGACAGCTTTGGGTATGCCGTTATAACAGCGCACAATTCAGGGCAGAGTGGGGGGCACCCGGCCTACACACGTACACAGATAGGCTGCAGTCGCACACAACAGGTGACATCACCCATACGGCACTAATTGACATTGACGCAGTAACCAAGCACTTATTAAAACATTAAACAGTTAGGGCATAAATAGTTCCACTTCAGTCTCTCAAAATCCAATGTACTTTTTTTTTTTTGCACACACTCATGCACACACACACACATTTTCAGCTGAGGAGGAGATATATTAAGGTCCAAGAGATGTGTGTCCATCGAGGGAGACTGTCCCTGTGGTTGCTGTCAAACTGGCACACTGACTCGCATCATGTGTTGGGGGTCTATAGCTGTGGTGGTGGCTTATCAGCAGGTAGAGGGTAGAGATGAGGGAGACACATTCAGGCACCAGTTCCTGGCCCCTCCTCAACTGTGTATTTGACCTACCCAGTGCAACCCATGGCTACTGCTTGCTCCAGTTCATTACGGACATCTAGTTAGATGTGGCTTTCATGGCAGTTTGCTTAATTTTTTGCTGTGCTTTTCTAAAACTTTTCTTCCTTTAATTATGTTGTTTGTTTTCGCCGTGATGTGGGTAGACATTGTTTGTTTGGGGCCTACAATGACCGTAAGTACTCAGTTTTTACAGCAGCTTGTATTAGCTGGGTCTCATAAACCTGCATTTTGGAGTTACACATCCTCAGTCAGCTCGCAGAGGCTGAGAGTCAGACTGTCGCCTCTGTGCCATCATTGTTAATAAAAATAAACTGAACTAAACAGAACAAATCACCACCGTGTCTCCAGTGGCTGTTGGAGCCTGGACAGAGCTGACCAAGAGATGGTGAGTTCACCCAGGCTATCTTAGTTTGGGAGGTCTGCCTTATGCCATTTCCGGGTTTGTTTGTGTTTGTACACTCACACAACATGCAGTTAGGTTCAACTCACTGCTTCACTTTAAAGGCTTTTATAATCAATTTGTTTCAAGCTCAGGGTAGCTAGCTCATAACACCTTTTCATGAATACCATTTTCTTCCAAGTACTGTCAAACTCAATGTTGTGGAGGTGTCTTCACTTCTGTGGGATTGTTGCTGTTTTGACTGTCTTAAAGTAAGGCCTTGGTTAGATCTTTGGTTCAGACCAAAACTTTAATCCCTCTTGATTTTTCCCATGTGAAGATTCTTCTATCTGAAATGAGATTGGATATAGGAGATTAGAAGCTGTTTGTAGTTCTCAAATCCAGTGTAGGCCCTGGACCAGTAAGTCCTTTTGTTATGAAACCTGACAGAAATCACTGTCTAACATAATAACAGTATGTCCAAACTTATTTCTAATTTGCCAGGTTTACGCTATTTGCACAAGAGCTGTCAGTAACTGTCAAGGTTCAAGTGCTTTGTACCTGCATGGAGTTCCTCTTCTCTTCCAGATTGCTGTAGCTATGAATCAGGCGTCCTGAAGCAGAGGCCAGTACAGGCAAGCTTCAGTCTCCAAAGGTAGTGCCCATCAGTGTTGAGTAAAGACAGAGTACTCCTACCCTTCAGTTTAATAATGTCACACTTCAGCCTCAGAGAAAGTCATCTTTTGGACTCCTCCATGCTGTAGTCAGGGGAAAACTTCCACAGCGAAAATCAATGGCGAGTCTAATGCTGATTCTTGCTACACAACTCTATATGAAGCTAGTTCACGAACAGAACTGATACACTACCCAAGAGAAGTACATTCAGGCTGGAAATGGTTATGTCTTTTCAGCATTTTTCTATCTGATGATAACAGTGCTGCCAGTCTCACATAACTCATATACTTTCAATTTGCTCTTTTTGGTCCCAGCAAAATGAACAAAATGCCTGCAATACCAGTCAAGCAAATTATTATTTCTGGAAACAATGATATATGGCATCCTGAACTATTATGAAAGTATAGTCCGTCAATCTTTTAATTCCCAAAATGGATGCGAACACATATTTGACATTCCAAATCCATTCTTGCAATAAAAAAGCCAGAATTGATTTCATTAAAATAAACTGCACAGAAAGATGACAATGACAGACTGAAAAAAATAAAATAGGGCTAAAGGGTTGATTCCAAAGTTGTCATGGCGTATTCTCAGTGGCATTGAGTTTTGACAAATTGCTTGGGCGATCAGTGCCTAATAGAATGTAGTGGTGTGAAATCTGGTATTGTTTTGAGAAATCACACAATATTTCTCTTTCTCTCAGGAGTCTCACTAATTGTAAGGCTCTCACTAGAAGTATGCCACAGAAGGCATGCAAACTGTGGCCTCTAGTTGGCCTCAGTTCCAGTTTCTCCCCTGTTACAAAATGCTCTGCACTACAAAGAAGCACAAAAATAAATTAACATCAAATGGGTATTACAATATAACTGAAGACTGCACACTAATAAAAATACATTACACAGCAACTACATAAAATAGCACAATCTATTTTAGGAGGGCTTTTTTCCTTTTTGTTTTAAAAAAGGAAACTACTGAAAACTGCCTTGCTAAGCATTGCATATTAGAGCATTACTACTGAATGTGTGTGAAGGTGCCTGTTCTAATCTGCCTGTTAATTCTACCCTACCCCTGAGGCAGCTGAGGATGACAGACCTATGCGAGCACGAGGTGTTCTTCCACAAAGAACTGTCAATTCATGTAAGCAGTCAGGAGGGGCAAACAAGTGTCTGACCCACAGCGCCCCCTAAGGCTGGAACACAAACATGCCGGACTTCCAAACACCTCATTTACTGACAGACCACCAAGACTGAATGTGAGGCAGAGTAGTACAACTAGGTCGCTCCCCTGAAGAAGTGCAGCAGTCGCACCATTACTCTACCCAGAGCATTGGTCACTCCTAGCCACCGGACCAGCTTCACGTCTCTGCCCAAACTATCCATAATTCTCCAGTCACTGCTGCCGTCAGCATCCCCCAGCTGCAGCCTGGGCCGTTAGATTTATGGAGGATTTACGTTGCACTCGCCGGCCTCGCCATTAATTGCGGAAAGCAACACCGCACGGTGTCGCCGCATGATTATGATGTGACAGTTCTCGTTTTTCACGACCGAAAATTGGATCAGAGGAGTGTCGGGTTTGGAGAGGAGGCACAGGGATTCGGTGATGTGTGGCCAGGACTCAACAGGCAGTGCTGGGTGCGTTTGTATCCTTGCACAAAAGAGAACCAGCATAAGTAGAATCCCATCCTGGATCAGACTGTGTTCCTCCATGGAGATGAAAACCAAACAGCAACACAGAGGGAGCCAGTAACTGTTGGTGTAATGCACTGGATGAAGAGGGGCACTAAGGGCCAGAATAACACCCGCTTTCATATTCCAAGAAGTTGTGGAGAGGGAACTGAACTCCAGGAAAACACATTTTTATGACCGAACTTGAAAACTGCTGGCAGAACACTGTTCATATAATGCCCGTGGTTGCATGTTGGGGACAAGAAGCCATTCTATACAACCTCTATGACACTGTGTCCTTAACAAATGTGAGCAATTTTTGTCCTTCTTCTTATTTTTCCAATACTTACACGAGTTTGGCAGTTGCTGAAAAAGATTGTGTGAGAACCAACATGTAACAGTTGCTTAAATGGGTCACTCAAAGATAAGGACAAAAACCCTGCAGTGGTTAGATTGAGTGGTTTAGATAGCCCAGTTTCTTAAATTCTCCAATGAGATCCTGTTTGAAGATAAAAGACGCACGCTGGATGTGCACAGCTGCATGGCTGGGGTGAGCCTCTCTCCACTGATCTCTCTGCTCTGAGCATTAGAGGCAGGAGGGACAGCTTCCTTGCTAAACATCTGGCCATCTACTATCGTACAATGCATTTGGCATACAATTTTACCTCCTTTTTCCAGCACAGACAGAATCCAACCTTCATGCACAATTACCTCATTAACATTTCACCTTAAGAACATTTATAAGCAAAAAAAAATCCTGGCTTCCAGTTATATTAATTGCTGCTTGGAAAGGGGTGTCACTATGTATAGATTTTCTGCTATCTGAGGCGTTAGCGACTGTCCTAGTACCATCCTGAAAGGATTCTAACAAGGAGAGATGATGTGAATAATTCATAATAATGCACAGGCTGGGGAGCTGGGGATTTGAGGGCATTTGTGTCGTGTTTGTCACAGAAATCAGTCTGCCTCCTCACAATCACGGGCGAATCTGTACAGAGTGAGGTGTGGAGGCACAGTTCTTTTACTTGGGATTATGCTATTGAGAAACACACAACACACACACACACACACACACACACACACACACACAACACAAACCATAAGGAGGCAAGGAGTACAACATAACAAATCCAAGCACATTACAAGAAACACCTGACAGCCAATGATGTGCAAATGGTGAATGCAAGAACTTTCCATTAAGATTCAACACGCATTCCATTCCCGTATATAAACATAAAAATGCTAAGATGTGCTAGCCACCAGGCTTAGCTACCTCCATAGCCTAGTCTGTACAGTAGTTCTCAATAACATATATTACCAATTCTGTTTGTTTTTCTTTGGGTTTGTTCTGTGAGAAGTACAGTGCTGCTTTGCTGAGCCTTGTTGGCAGTTGAAAGGCGGTTCGAGGATACACACATTTAGCAGAGAGCCGTGTGGGGAGCTGTTGGGTTTCAGTGCTACTTATGTGAGCTGCTGAAGTGTAGCTCAAGGTCCCCAACTACAGTAACTATGTATTCACATAACCATGGATTAAGAACTGTGCATGCCATGCTTTTATTTCCCCTGCTTTTTTGTGGTATTCTTATTCCTAACTGTATTCTGTAACTGTATATGCTTCATAATGCACCACAGCAACATAACAGAGTAAAACAGTCAAGCTAGACACAACATTTTTGGTTTTATTTTGCTGCAGTTTGGAAATAAATATTGTCAAATTACAAAATACAACAGTGACTTCAAGGTTTAACGTTACTGCTATTTAGGTATAATTGTGGTTAAATGCATTGAAGGTTTAGTCCATACATGTGAGTGCATTTGCTCATTACTGTTCTTTCTCCACCTTGCTGTTAAGATGTTTTTTTTTCCTGTACACACACATGCACATGCACACACACTCACACACATATATCTGGAATTGAGCAGCATTCACAGTACACCCCTGACAGCAAAATTAATTTTATCTACAATTTGTTGCTATTGTTGCGAATGATGCAATTTGATAGTATTCATTTCTGATCAATGTGCCACCATTTGTTTTTACAGCAAAGTTGGGAGGTACCCACAAATATGCTGGCAATTGCATAAAGTGCTAGAAACAGGCATTGTGGTCCTGTGGACCTGCTGTCTTTATGCACTAGTACAACCCTGCCTACTTTCAAATAATATACCGACACACTGGCAGAAAACTTCCCACAATGCCTTAAACATACCAGCCAGTTGTTTTCACTTTATCATTGCAAAGCCCCTGGATGGGAAATGCGTCCTAAGCCTCAACTCCAGAAATTTTTCAACTTTTTTCCTGGTGTGAGCAACAGGCTGGGCTGTGCCTGGAGAGAGGAGACCGCGATATCAGGAGAGGATGAGAGCAGAGTGCAGGGACACTCTTTACACTGTACTTTTTGCCCTCTGTCATCCTTTGGTCACTTCAAGCAATGAGAGGGGGTTGTTTTCATGGCGTGTTGGAGCTTTGAAATGTGAGCCAATCCCTCACTTAGAGTGGCGTGAGGGGCAAAGTGATAATGGCAGCGAGGAGACAAATTCTCTGGTGTTGCTCCTCTCATCAGAAGCTCAGAGAGGGCACCTTGTGGGAGTGCCGGTCCAAGCACCACTCTGAGATCTTCAGGGCCACATTTCTGCGCACCCATATCTGTGCCTCATGCAATTAAGAGCAAACTGCAATGAACCAGCGGTTTAAACTTTGACTTCAGACCACTGCACCCCTGAACTAGATCAGAACTGGAACGGCTGCTCCGCATCTCTCAGATTTGTAACAGCTGTGCCAGTTGTAGTTGAGTTCAGTGGCGTAGTGACCCAAGTTCAAGGTATGAATCCCGGCAAACTAATCCCCTTTGATTGCGGATGACCTTTCACACTGACACTGACCCTGTTTTGGCTGCACTCAATGGGAGCAAACAAAAAAAGTTTCGTTATTAAAGAAAGCTAATAAAGAAGTGCTCTAGAACAGTGAAGGTCTATGCAGGCTGTTTAATTAGGATGCAGATTTAAATTTGTAGTTTTACAGTGCTTTCATTGATGTAATTTTTATTTATAGTACTTGGGGTCAAAATTCTGTAGCTCTCTTAAAGGCAGAGAAACAGTCTGAACATCACCTGCAGGGACGAAATTCACAGGGTTTATGTCGAATTTAAGGCTTCATCCACACCTGGCAAGAAACAGCAAATGTGAAACCCCAGTATTTCCTCTTATAGCAATGTCTACACATGTCAAAGGCATGCCAGTGAGAGAAACACAAAAGGACAGGATAGAGGAAAAAGAAAATATAAATGTGAGGGGGAGAGGGGGGGCAGGGGTGGATATTTATTATTTGAAGATTACAGCTTCTGCCGTCTGCTACAGATTGCTTGTGTTCCCTGCCCTCGAGGTTCTAGAAACGCTAACTGTAGACGTGCGAGAAAAGAAACCAAAATCATAAACAAACAAAGAGAGAGAAAAGTAGTCAAGCCTTTGAGGTGCAGAAAGTGTGAAGTATTGATCAGCAATTGACAAACGCAATAGAAATTTTATACGTGATGTGAGAGGGGCATTCATAATTTATCGGTGGGCCAAATATGAGTGACGGGGGTGTGGACAGGGAGCACACAGTATTGATTACTGTAAAAAACTGCAAAAGGCAGCATGCTGGGGGCTGGGGGGTGTGGGAGGGGGGCAGGCGGGGGCGCAGATGGAGCACGGCAAAGCCATTAAGGATGTTGTGTTACCAGACACTGGCAGACGAGGAGAGAGCAGTCACACAGACGCCCGCCCCCTTCCCCTCAGCCCAATCAATACAACCATGTCAAAACATAAAATGCATGCTTTTGCTCTTAAGTAAAAGGTGTTTAAGATTTTTAAAAGCATTGATTCAAGACGAATCGATGGAAATCGAGGCATATTTCCCTGCGCAAAGAGGGGTAATAACACTCAGCTGATAATAGCACAACAGAGAGGGCTTTGCATGCCCGTTATAAATGTGCCATTCATATCACCACTCTCGCTCTGGTGGAGGTCGCAGCGACCGGGTCAAGGATTTAAGAGTGCTGCAGAGATTTGTTTGAGGGGAAGTGGCTGCAGAACTTTGCACAGAGCTCTGCCAAAAACACTTCACACGTCCAACTAAGGAATGTCTAGATTGAAATCTTCTTGGCCTGGCAACCGTCCCCATTTCAAGGCAACTGAGACACACAAAATAAGGTGGGAACAGCACAGTTATATTCACCTCATGTCTTTTTGGCGCAGACCTGCAAACATGGGATATGCCATGTTCCATATCAATTATATCTATATTCAATTTTATGTACCACTTATTGAAATATTCCTTTCTATAGCTATTACAACTCAGATGATATATATAGTATATACTGTGCTGTATGGTCTTGCTTTACAAATCTGAGCCAGTGAACTGAGGCAGAGAGAGGAGCAATGCAGGGAGAATATTTCACTGCTCCATGGGAGCAACTGATGCGAACCAGCAGTCGCCCCAAAGACAAACTGGAAACCATTACAGCATAATGCATCTTGTGGAAACCCAAAGCATGGCCTCAAAAAAAAGAAGTCACAAAAAAGGAGCAATCAGGGGGGAGGGAGAGGAAGAAGAGGAAAAACGAAATCATGGCTTTTAATATGAAACAAAACTCTCCCGGCCACTTCAAAGACACAGCGCCTGTACATCCATGTGCATTTCATTCCTCTGCCATTTAGCGGTGGAACCACAAGTACGTCTTTAAAGACAATGGCAACACAGCTGCAATTAACAGCACCCCGGGTTGGGCCCTGCTGAGAAGACAGCTATTTGCACAGTGACACAGAACCATAACAAATGACATCCTCGCATTACATTAAAACATACAATTAGGCAAACAGCTACTAGTTACTGTCCCCCCTCAAGACAGACTGAAAACAAACAATGTCCATATGGAAACAAAAATAAAGTTTTTGGTCCCAAAAAGCTTAAATCTTAGCAGTAAGATGAAGTACAGTGCAAATTGTCATGTGACATGTATAAGCACTGACACCTTTCTTACAGGTCACAGTGCAAATGTGTTACAGTCCTTCATGAATGGCATCTCCCAAGGTTACATGCTGCCACCAGTCCATTCTGCATGAGAGGAACAACCGCATGAGCCCATATTTCAGTCACTCTGTGATAAAGTGTATGGGTGACACAGCTCCATCAGTCTTAAATCAGGTAGCTAGGACAACTAAACAGAGGAGAATTCATACCTTTGCTTTTTTTCCACTTTTTTTTCTCTCAAATGTTGGTAATTGGCAATTTTACTACTTGAGCTTATCTTACTGCAGCACTTCTGCAAGTGTGTGGGAACATATGGTGAAGTGAACGCAATATTCCAATACATCCGCCTAACAATGCAGCTATTTTACACACTGCAAGTCACAGAGGTCACTGAAGTGCAGTGGGCACTCATTGAAGGACGGGCGCTGCTCCACAGACACAATCCGAGCAGCTCACAGGTGCCTGAGGAGCCGCAGGGTGCCAAGAGAGCAGCGTGACGAGGTAACCCCGGCCAGCCTACCCACCCTCATCCCCACTGGAACAAAGCCAATTTGTTCCACCACTGTGGGATCCCAATCATTGTCAACAATTGACAGATCCACATCAGTTGGCTTGATTTTTAAATTGGTATGCTTCTCAAAATTTGGCTGACTAGCTAGGAAAATACATAAGCATTATGTGCATTTTTGGTTTTCCCTGCCTAGCTTTGATAAGCTAACCTACTTCTAGGTTGGGCTACCTTAGCTACAATAGCTAGCTAGCTAGCTAGTGGGTCACATTGCTAATGTTCACTAGATAAAAGATGAGATGAAATAAGTAAAAAGTTCAAGTAAATTTTCATGACATACATGTTTTGTGACCATTTTTCCTCCTCTTTGCTGTCTCCCCTTTGTATACTCAACAATTTGGACCTTTTCATGATGTACCAGTGTTTTGTTGTTCTTCCCCAACATTCTCTCTCACTGTCTCTATTACCAGCTGCTGCTGCATGTGTGTAATGCCATCTATCTCCCAAATGGTACAACTTAAGTCTACTCACTGCTTTCAGCTCCATTTTCAGGATGTTACTTGCTTATAAGTGCAGATATAGGATCACATTTACCAATATCAACCTAACCTTAACCAATATAAGGAGAAAGTCAAAAGTGATCCTGGATCAGCAGCTAGGGGTAACTTAGGCTCCCCCACCCCACACAATTTTACCTAATGGGTGTGGAAGGTGGCCCAACTGTCTTACCAAAAATGAACAAATACATTTAAAAAATAATGAAAACAAGACACATGATGGCCCTGGTGAGGGACGGCACCATGGGCAACCGATATGGTTTATGCCTGGGGTTTGCCCTGTGTCCAGTACTGATGTGATTACAGAGTATGAAAGAGTACTATCATTACACTGCATACAGTAAAGTACAACAGGCATTCTATGTTATGCACAAATAAGAGTTTTGACATGGACAAAAAGATTCTGACAACAGAATCTGACAACAGAACTGTGTTCAAGAGAAGGTCTTTCAAAATCGTGGTTTGTCTTAAAACTATGAATGACAGTAGCACCACTGAACAGACATTGTGTTAGGTAAGGAGGCATGAGGGAGGCTTCTACACTCTGTAGAATCAGTTACTACAAGCTACAGTTTAGCAAAACACACATCTGGCCTACTTTGAGTTACAACAATCTAGCAGTTTTCAGATAAGCAGTTAGTAAATACACCTGTAAAATTCACTAAGAATATGACCTACTTTATCGCTAATTTGCCACCTTTATCCATTTCTAAATTATTGTCAGAGAAAAAGCAGGTGCTGAAATATGATTGGACCAAATAAAACTAAGCAGCAGCACAGCTATGTGTATTCATTAATATTCTATATTTTGCAGCTGCAGAAGATAATTACCCAAACTAAATAAATGAGTAAGGGTCCATTCTAACTCTCTGATATTCTGATAAATGCAGATGTTATGCGGATAATTGAATCACTGGTTTAACAAATGTTTTGGCTGCCCTTTTTCATTAAAGCAACCGTGGTGGATACAGAAATCAAAGATTGTTTAGAGAATTAGGATACAAGAGCATGGGAGCTCAATTAAGGAAATTAAATTGTGTATATTATCTGTGGCTTGTTTCACCGGCGGAGAGCATTTGCCGTGCAGTTGGTGTATAATAAAATCATAGAATAACACTTTAATTGAAATGCACTTAAAAGGATCATGCTGACAAATGCGATTGTATCAAGCGGTAATGCACACCTCCTCCACTCCTTGCGAAATCCAATGAAATGGAAATCTCAAGGTCCTGACAGCTTTCTGATACAATCTGCGAACTACATTGCATTTAGAAATAGGTAATCAATTTAAGGCAGCCTCATTAGGGATTCAACGGCTAAAGAACACTTAAAGATCAAAACAAATTAAGGTAAAATGTAGATAACAAGCCGTCATACTGTTATCAGCATGTACACTCTCTGGGATTCATTTCCTCTGTGGCTGATAATGGCAAAAATGATTAAGCCTCCACTGTCCATGAGAGCAGCATTAAAAGGGCTACTATCAGATGTATTTTACACATCGCACTGCATCATATTGCAATTTTATTGTTTATAGCGGGGGTTATTGACAAGCTGAATGGGAAGAGGCTGCCCTCCTTGAATCGGCATGCTTCCACTTTACATATCTCTTCCTCCGCTATCTCAAGCTGATGTATGCCAAAATACACTTTTAAAGCTTCTCAATCAATCCCTGTCAGAAACAATCAAGAGTTATTATATCACAGAGCGCTTGAATGCTGTGTCCCCAGGCCATTACAAGTGAGACAAAGACATGCTAAAGATGCCACATTGTGTGTATGCCTTTCAAACGTTTGGGATTTTAACCACAACAGCACTAATACCTTGATAAAACTCCTTGATTTCTTCATACTGAGGATAAAAATCCCCTTTATATGTGTATTACATGTCAAAATCTGTGACAGGCATCATCCAGTTCATTTGATGCCTGTTACCTGTAAAGATCCTGGCAACAAGAAAACTCATCATTCCTGCCAAAGTATCGGTAAATGGTATTTTTTAGAAGCAGGCGGTAGTTGTTTAGTTGTGGATCTACACACATCTCCTTAACACCCCACCCCCCAAACCACACAAAATTGGTATTTTGTTTGCAGGATTGTCAGGATCTATTCAATCTCTGACCAGATATATTTTTTTCTTTTCTTTTTAAGACACTTTTACACAGTGAAAATAGAACTACTAGGTAGCTCAGTCTGTATGAATAAATAGCTGTGAATCAACCTCTTAACCCCAAAATCCCCCCCCCCAACTATGTTGTTTTTAAAGGCTGACCATCTGGGGGTGCTGTCAATAACACAAACTCACTGTTTAATTCTATATTATCTCTCATCACCATATGCATAATCATATTTAAGTGCCTATATTCTGGTGTACTATATGGAAAATATTGTTAAAGATTTTGTTTAACTTTTGTCTGAATATGCTGAGGCAGAAAAACACACTTCAGATTACACACCATCTCGTGTAAAGACAAATTATTTGTGTTCATGTGCTGGGGTTTAGCTCTACTGCCACTAGGGGCAGTCTATCACCCTTAGAGCTGCAACTGCAGGAACGCTTCTCTCTGCCTTGGCAATACCACACCTGCTACAGACACACATGCAGACATAGACGAACCTATACGATAACAGATGAGAATGAAAGTTATTATCAACAATAACAGGTGCTTTCACCACAGAATCCTGGCATTTTTTATTAATGAAAGCCACCAGAGAAATGTGTGGTTCTTCACCCCCTCCCTCCGTCAGTAAAAGCAACAGTGTTTTGTGTGAATGACTTTGTCAGCATTCTATGTGCCCTGTCTGAGAAAAAATCTCTACAGTACAGACTTCAGTAATGCCTCACACATCTCAAATATAAAACCCTTTTGTGAAAGGCACATCTTGGTGCACTGCCCAAGGACAATATATAGTGTGGTACAATGAAGGTGTAAAAAGAATTACATCCAAAGTGCAGTTTCATGTTGGCTAGTTCTACAGTGTCTGAGCTTGATTATGCTGGAAATGCACTTTTGATCATGGCTACAGTCAATATGTCATTAACATATTACCATAAGCTTAATTGTGGTGTTGTTCAACAGTAAGAATTATCAGGATGCTTTAAGGTATTAAAGAAAAACTGAAAAGGTTACATCAAACCCTTACTAAATAAGTATTCCAAGGTGTGTGTGTGTGTGTGTGTGTGTGTGTGTGTGTGTGTGTGTGTGTATAATACAATCTCTACAACCAAGGGATGCATCATTTTGAATATACACTGTGAATAAATATTAGTCATCTACCCGAGCCAGTGACAAATTCAGCTCATTGCCATTCTCCGTACATTTTGGGAAAGATACCTGCATTGAGAATCTTCAGAAGCCACTTAAATGTCTGCCTGTATATTTCCTTAGTCTGACTGAAATAAAACACAGCCTGTAATGTATCATTTCAAGTGAACACGGTGCCCAAATGAAAACACACACACCTACAAGGGGAGCTTAATTGAAGGCTGCAGCTTTCCGCCTGGCAGTTTTGGATGGGAAGAGTACTTTTGAAATCAATATTCTCAAGTTGTTTTCCTCCAAATTAAATCTGTCATTCTTAAGTTCTAGCAGGGTAGAGTGCTGAGAAACAAGCCAGTCATTTGCTGGAAATTCCAGCAAAAGAAAAAAAACACTTTTATCTCACAGACAGTCAAAAAATAAATGGACAGATTTACTCCAATACAGGGTGAAGACTTTTTAAAGGGAAATACCATAATGGGCCTAATGACATAATCTTAGCCAGAAGAATATTTTTCTTCCTTAACCTTGTGCCATGTGCCTTGGATCCAAAGAGCACCTTGATTGTTTTACATTTGATAATTGGCACTCACACAAATTTCTTCTCTGGATATTTCATTTGGTCTCTGTCTCTATTTTTAATCCCTTTGAAGAATTTGTAAGTCCTAACATATCACAAGTAAATACAATGGGAGCAAAAAAAAAATATTCAAATGGAAGCAGACACTACATTAAACAACAGTCAGATAACCATTTAAATGCCATTTCAAATCATCTGAGACCTGAACATATTTCAATAAAATATGTAAGTAAATATGTACATATGTAAATTCCATAAAATATGTAAGTATGTTTGTTGGCTTCTAATCCTTAGATTTAATTTATCATTCAAAACTGCTGATGTTGGTTCATTTATCATATTTAGCCTTCAGGAGCAAATGAAGTGCAGCTTATGGGTCAGAATATTAATGCCCGCTATTCCTGCTAATTGTAAATGAAGGCTTTGTTTTCAGGGAGATATTTGATTCCTGCAGTCCTGTATTACCTCAAACTTCATTTAGATTCATACATTTTTCAGCAGCCATATATCCTTAGAGTTCCCCTACTCCAGTGTAATATATTTAATTACTGGCCCAAAGCACTGGAGACAGAAATGACTTAATTTGCTTAATAATGGATGGGTCTGTTCTAACAAAATATTGACGTTAGCTGTGGCGAACATTGCCCTTGTCTTGCCTTCAGTAAGATAGAAGGGCACTCCTTTAGCATGTGTATGCCTGGGGGCCTCAGTATAAGCTTGAATTGAATGCATCATAATCATTACTAACGACAAAACCTCCCAATGCCACTCCTTGCAACTAATGTGCTTTGTGCTTCAAATAAAGCTCAATGAAATATGAAACAAATACAAACTCATGCCATGTTAGATGACAGTCACTAGCACAAACAGTGTTGGAGTGAAGACTGCATCAGAAAAGGAGGGCAGCCATCTTTCTTATTCCAAAATGCACCCATTGTTTCACCTTGGCATTCCTGGAGCACCCCTGCGCAAAGTCTCCCTCCTCCAGGACAAGAGCTCGGCTTGTTTCCACCTTCTGTCACGTCACATCGGCTCGTAAATTGATTTTAATGGCAAACGCTGCCGCTTTCACATCCCTTTCATTTTAGGGAGCTTCGTCACGCCGTGCCATATTTCCACGCCGTACCGTCTGGGCCATTTTCCAGAGCTATTGGAAAAGGAACTGACGAATCCCTTTTCAGGGTCCCAAGGAGATAATCTCCCGTCATTTCTTATTTGCATAACGTTATTTAAAATTAATGTAACGGCATTAAGCGATACCCTCCCTTCATTTCTGATGCCCTCGTCCGCGTAAGCCCATGGCTTGTGCTGAGAGAGCTGCGCCTCTTGCGCCGTTCTGGGCAGCAATGATCTGTGGGCTGTAAAATGCATTTTGACTTTACAAGGAGGCTTTATCAACAGTCCCCGATGCCGACAGTGGCCTGTCGAAAAAGAGCAGAGCCAAGTTCCAGGGACGAAGCCAGCACAGAGCCCAGAGGATTCAACCCGAATACAATTCCATTTGTCTAATTCGTACGTGTCCCACTTTGGAGCTGCAACGGGACTCAATTAGCCAGAGCCAAGAATGCCGGGATAATTAATTTATTAACGAATACAATCAGAATGGGCTGTTGTGATGAAACACCTCATTTGTAAGGGTGGGTTGCCAGGGACGCTTGTTCGCTGGTTGGCAGGCGATGCCATTATCCAAGATGCTGGTGAGCAATCGGAAGCTGGCCAGCACGCCGGTGCCACCGATCTCGGGGGTCCCGGGACTCTACTTTTAGGACCTTCCCCCCCTGCACAACAGTTAGGCTCATTCACAGTATGCTCCCAGGCAGAACTGCATTACCATATTAAAAATACATTGGCTAAGACAATTTTGGGATTCTCTGGGGTATTTCTTTATCTCTTTGTTTTATGTGATTAAAATAATATTGTATAATTATGAATATATTTAAGGAATATATGTATTTTCTTCCAGAGGAATAACCCTCCAGAGGAAATTCCAGCAAATAAAAATCTTAAAAAGCTCTATTTGTAGTGACAAACTAACTCAGGTGCATTCAAATCCATATGTTCATATGTGTGCAGGAACATTTCTCTGTGTTGCAGTCTGATTAGAGTTGCAATTTAAAGTTAATTAACACTGTATGCTGCTGGAGTGGGAAAGTTTACCATTTGTAGTCCATTTCCATATGACTGACAGGCTGTAAACATTCCCCTCAAAAAACGACTTACCACACCACTGGTTTCAGTAAGACTCCCGGCACATTCAGGTGATGTGCATTTTACAGCCACCACCTCTGAAACCCCTAATAAATCACTGTTTTTATTTGCCTCAGTGCCTCATAAATCTGCATTCAGTTTTGTTTTAATTGACTTTCATGCCCAGGGATGATGTGTCTTTCCACTGAAGCTGCTGTCAAGGTGAATTGTGGCTGATGGAGCCTCTTGCACAGGGGCAGTAGTGCAAGAGGCTGATGGGAATTTCTATTTCAGCAAACACAAAAGAGTGCTCTATAGCTGCTAGGATTTTATAACAAACCTTGACTGAATTTTTCCTCATGTTATTCTAAGTGAAATACATTTTACAGTCACATGCATGTCACAATTGAACAATCATCCTTGTGAGACAGACTTTCTTCAGTTTGAATGGTAAAAACACTTTGCAGTAATGTCCAAAAGACATTCTCCAAACACACATGCAGTAACATGGTTGGCCATATTACAAAAGTGCAGAGCAGTGACTGGATTAGCAGTAGTTCAAATGTGATCACAAAGTCACTCAAGGTGAATCAATGAACTGCATGCTCCTCATTTCCACACTTATTGGTGCACAGGATGCAGACAGGATTAGAAACTCACTTAACTATGCCTCCTAGGCTCCTAGGCAACTAAGTTCTTGTGTTGGACGTCCTTTACTGGCTGTTGTAGGGCGTATGCCCAGGTGCACTGGGGGCCTCTGAGGGAGGCGTTTTCAGAAATGCTCCCTCTGGCTCCAGCACTGAGAGGTAGGTCCACCCTTCAGAAAGTAGCCTCACGCCTGTTCAAAGCTTTGATGCTTTGATGCCAGAACAGCCTAGCACCTCTCTGGTTTAAGAGATGTTCCAGTGCGCCTTGATCCCAGAGATCCAAACCAGAGATTTCAGCTCCCGGAGCTTTGGGGCCTCATTTTCCACACTTTCATTTTCACAAAGCATACAGTATGAGGAACTAACAACACTATTCGGAAAATAAAAAAGAATCACCTTAAAAATTGAAGTAATTTCGAATATTTAGAAAGACATCTGAAGGGAAGGGGTTGTATCTACTATTAGGTGTAATTCCTTGTGAGAGAAAAAGAGAGAAATACAGGTCTAAAACAGACACACTCTAATTATCCTCTGCATTTCTCATACAGGTTGTTTCACATTCAATCCCATTGTTTAGCCTGTAGATCACCACTAGCAAAAGGTATGCATGTCCCTGAGCCTTCCAACACCTTTGTCCTCAGGTAACCACTCATCACAGTAAAACAAAAATAAATAAATAAATAATGGTAGATTGATAATTATGCTATTCAAAATGACAGGGCCAGAGTCATCTTTTCGTTCATGCACACAGATGTTCTCCAAAAATTGCTGTTATTAATAAAACATGCCCAATAGAAGTGATTCCTCATTACCGGCACCCTTTTTCATGCCTTTGAAATAGCGTGGTAAATCGATAAAGCCAGAATGTGGCTCCTGTCTGTGCATCTCCAGCCAGAGTGCGGCGCGCTGGCAGTATAGCCATTAGATGAAAGCCCCCGCGCCTGTCAAACAAACCGCTAGAACTGTGATAAATTAATGATCAAATGGCACGGTGAGATGTACAGTGGTGCTGCCGAATCCAGCTACAACCAGGTCCCCACGCTTTAACAATGCAGCCGACATCAAAACAGCCCCGCACCAAGGGAGAGGAGTGTCAACCCCGCCCAACGACACTCACCGGGAACCAAGATTCCTAGGCCTTCAAAGAGAGGGAGGGACTTTAGTGTCACACGGCTCTGTGCTGGGGGAGCCCCATGGAAGCATCACATGCCTCATGAGGGGCTCACAGTAAACAAATGGAAAAACCGGGGAGTACAAGAGCGAGCACCCCTGTCTGCGACACTTTTTCCTCCATAGTTAGGTCCACAGCACTAGCTGCAGTCAGCAGCACTGGCCACGGGCGAGGCTGGGGATGGGGCCGGGGCCTGACAATGCCCTGCCAGAAGGCGGGCTTGGTCTCGAAACTTGGAGATGACACATCAGTGACGTTGACAGCCGCTGAAGACTATTTCAGTCCTTATTTCAGTTTGATATCTGAGAACAGGGAGCCCTGGATCTGTATTGCCACGATGGTCCTGGTCTTTGTTCCATCCAGTTGTGCTCATATGAGCTTACCTCATTCTCCACTGAATAACTCATACAAGTAGAAACCTCCAGTTTTTTTTCATTGAACAAGAGGTTGGACACTTCCAATGTGTCAAATATCTCACCTTTATGAATAAAGGTGGGTCCGCAATAGCCCATTTTATTTTACATGGTGATCTATCAGATGTCAGTAAGCAACAGCATGTAATCTCCTCCTATTGATAGCTTCAGTGGATCCAGATGCACAGCTCTTTCAGCTCAGCTGACCACAGATGACAAGATCAAATTTGACAATTATTGAGAGCAGTTTGTTTTATCTTTAATATAACTGAATTATGAACTGATTACTACTACTATCTCTTTGATTGCAATCAGTTCAAATTTATATAGTTATGGATTGTTGTTTTGTATTCATTTTATTTCAGTATTTATGTAAATAGCTATTTATTGTTTGCTGTGTATTAAAAAATAAATTAAAAATCTCTGAGCATATTTTTGCCTGGCACTCAGCTGATACTTCTTCATATCACAAAGCGAATATCCCTCTGACATCTATAGAGACAATATATAGACAAATTATATATCAGTCTCTGGAGAGTTTACTATGCTGACACATTTGCTTTTGGAAGTGCACACAAGTAAACATTTTTCCCCCAACGAGCAAAAGTTATTTTACCTCATATAAAAGGGCAAATTCCTCATGTCATGGTTACAGCTTCTGATGGCAGTTGCCATCAGATAAATTAGTTCTGAGCGAAATGTTATATGGCATGTGAGGGTAGTTATTACAGATCCTGAGTAATCTTCCTAAAACTGAGGGGAGACCAAAACATTTTCAACACATCAGAAATGTCAAAAATAGGGCAGGATTCATAGGGTTAATGATGCCACTGAATCTGTTATTAGTGAAAATGAATGCAAGTAGCTGTGTGCTCAAGGATTTTGAGCTTGTCCCGTCTTTGGCAGTACCTTTGTTCTTGGCACATTTCCATCCTATTATGTTTTACAGGATACGTGACTGTACACCTCGACCAATCTCAGACGCAGTCATCCAGCTAACCACCAGCCCTTCCTCCACTTTTCCACTTTCCTTTGAAAAGAACAGAGGGAAATTAAAATCATGCACCTGAATTATGGATCCAATGACAAGATGGCCTTTGAGGTTTTCCTTTTTTCCTTTGCTAAACAAAGTTACAGAAAGACTGCCTGATAACGCATTCCGCAAAAAAGTTTCAAATGACATTACCACACAATTTGATAAAACTGACAGGGGATGCAATTAAAATGAAGTGTCAGAGAGGGGCTGATATTTTATTAAGTGGCAGCGTGCCATTCCGCGAAATACATCAAACCACATATGTGCAGCTAAGGAGAGTACATGGGTCGCTTAAGAAGGGACACATGTCGTAGCTTTCAGAAAACATCAGTAAAACTTCACTAAAGCCAACCGAAAAAAAATTAGCTATGAAGTCTCATCCTAATTTATTTCTTTTCTACATTAATTCATTTTTAACAGAATTTCATCCTCATTGTTCCTTTTTTATTTTTGTCTTCAAAGGGAAGATTTTCCTTTTGTGATATACAGGGTGCACAGTACATGTTAATGTCTCATGTTCTTTATGTCAAAAAGCCAAATGAGTGCTTATTCAACTTCACTGTGTAATAAAATATAATTAAATTGTGAAAATTTAAATATCTAAACATCTAATCCCAAAAATTAAACCAATAATAATTAGCTTTGAAAGTGCAATTGCTATAGTTAAATCTGATAAGCACGACATAAACGGTGACCATAGACAGCTGTACTTTTAATTAAATTAACAATGGTAACATGTAATGAACGGAAAAGAATCATTTTAAATACAATACAAAGAGCTATGATGGGTGATTTGTGTGCAAAGTCTTAAGCAGTGTGTGAATGTACATATGTGAAGTGTGTAGGCTCTGGCTTTGTCTAAAGGACATGGAGGCCACATGCAGCTTGGGAACGCTGAGATTCCGTGACTGACCCCAAGATTCAATCAACATTTGTCCTTAACTTTGACTTACAAAAGAATGCAAGCATGACACTTTTTCAATCCAACCACCTTTTTCTCATTAATTTTGGTGGTTGCTAAACTTGACAAACTGTGTTTGCAAAGAAAAAAGTAACACTTGCATTTAATTGTGTCAAATTTAATGACAAATTTTGATTGAAAACAGGGGTTAGACACTGGCCCTGCTCCACCACAGAATGTTGTGAGTACACATGCATTTTGAACCCAGCCCATGGAACTGGTCCCATTATCCTTGACTGCTCTCCCTCTGTCTCAATGAACAATGCCTGTACACTTCACTCAGAGGATCATACTACATACTACTGATGTTCCCTAATGTATTCCTCTTTTATTTACAATCCAAAGGCATTGGTACATGTCCAGGTTTGCCTTTGCTTAGCAATTGTTGTTAATCACCTGGAGGTAATTATTTTTTGATGACAACATGCGGGCATATTTACTGTATTTTCTACCTAATTTATCATCTTTATATTCTAAATTATTGTTCAACACATGCCGTATTCCTGGACAAGTGTCCTCATGACTTCTGGTTATGCCAAAAAAGCATACCATCATAGTGATTCAACAGACCCATATAGACTACAGAGAGCATGGAGTGGTGGAAGGTGGAACCCTTGAGAGTATCCATGTAATGAGCAGACTGACACTGACTGTGCTCAAAGCATTGAAATGACTGACATATGTTCCTCAGATTATGCCTCTTTCAATGTCACTGGCTTATTCTACCTACAAAATTATTACAGCTGCTTGGTCTTACACATGCAAGTACTTTGAGTTTCTCCACGAGAGCTACTAAGAGGTAGCCCGCTTTCCTCCTTATTCCAGACTTGAGGATACTTCATAAAGATATACTAATGCAAAAGAAAAGCGAACTCAGCCTATCCCTGAATATGAGACGGTTCTGATTTACTACACCCACAAACACTGAGGATGACAAATGTTGTTGCAGGCAGACAAACTTCAATTTTGATGCTTCAAGCTTCAATTTTGATATATTCTATATATTTAAATAGAATATCTGGAATACAACATGCAAAAAGAGAATAGTAAAAGCCATCACAGGCTGGCAGGAAACTTAGATGCATGTGTATTATTCTTAACTCCATGGAGCTACCTCCTTTACCTGTGTATGCATAAACAATATACACCAAACGCAGTCTGTTTTATCTGCAACAAAAAGCTGGCTACACACACAAAAGGTAAAATTCAAAGGGAATCCGGTCATCAGTCATGGAAGCCAAGATTTCTGATGTAAGTGATATGAACTTTGCACATAGATTATGGTGGGATGCAGTATCTGCCTGTTCCCAGTTGGTTAAATGCAAACGGGGTGTTTGATCAGTGAGAGGCAAAGCAAACAACATTGCTTTGTTTTTTTGTGTGTTTTTTTCCTCACTGTGACGGAAATGCGGATTTGGACTTGACACCCGTCTGGCTGCGATGGCTTTGTGATGTGGTCCCTGAGGGGAACCCGGCATTTTGTTTCCCAGATGGAAGGCATGAGCACAGGGTGGGGCTGCTTGTCCCTTGTTATTTGCCGATCCGTCCGCAGACCACATCCGGCAGCCCCATGGCCTCCGCGAATTACACTCACTACCACTCGCTTCTCCGGAGGCCGCGGAGCTCCGGGCTCTGTGCGGGACCCAGGGCACTGGGACAGTATAACCACGGCGAAGCAGCTCCTCGCCCTGTGGTATGACATGTCAATCTGAGCCAAGTCACTGCCGCTCATATGCAAGATTTCATCACACGGCTAAAAGGACACTGGATGCTTGTTCCCACGGAGACCCGTGAATCTGTAGCGGACGCCGAAACATGACGTAGTTCTCCAAAGGCTTCCGATCGTGCCAATTGGAGCAGTCCAACTCGGGAAAGAAAAGCGTGGA
Source organism: Megalops atlanticus (assembly GCA_019176425.1). Lineage (NCBI taxonomy): Eukaryota > Metazoa > Chordata > Actinopteri > Elopiformes > Megalopidae > Megalops > Megalops atlanticus. The sequence continues at coordinate 22,354,278 of CM032885.1, read as the reverse complement.
GCCTTGACAGGCTCAGCCCTCAGCAAGCAGTGATGAAAAGGTTTGAGTAAACCAAAAGACTTGGGGAAGCTGACAGCTGAACAAAAGGACAAGAGCTTTCACTCAGCCTGTTTAAAGGCATCTCTGACTGATGTAGTCATCAGCGCTTATGTTAAACAAATTAAACTCACCACTAAAATTCTCATCTCTGGTCTTTCATCACAACTGGAGCTGGTTTTGAAGTGGGCTGCTGTTTCCTGTGGTACTTGTGGTGAACTCTGATTAGCAATTATTTTGATACTGACATTAGGATTCAGCAACTGACATAAACCTATCATTTGATGGGATAGCTGTCAGCTTCAGAGCACATCAATATATTGTATCAGCTAATGATACAAGCCTGAACTGATATACCAGATTTGTATTCTATGTAATTTTGCTGATATTTTTTTACTACTGAATATCAATAGTATGGCATGGATTTTGTAGGGAATAGTTACCTCAAATGAATGCAGGTAGATACGAAATCCTATTGATATGGGAAAAATATGTATGTGTGGAGATATGTATCACTCTTCAGACTCTGTGAAGCATTTCAATTAAATGCAAGTGGAAATATATTTTCTAGCAGTAGAATTTGATTCATTTGCTGCTGTCATGAGTACAGAGAAATCAGTCTAACAAACTTAGGGGTGAAATTGGGTTTTCATGATGGAACATGCCATTTCCTTGTCAAGCCATGACAGCCCTCCAGTTAAGCAACAGTCACACCACTACAATCAGTAAGCAGCTCTCCTTCTCACTGATGTCAGCATTTTTTTATCTGCATGTGAAAAATTCCAGGATTACTTGTTTTGCAGCATCCTTTGCAGCATTTCCAAAATCTACAAAATTCAGTAAATGGATTTTGTAGTGGAATATCCATGCAAAATTTTCATTTGTCATGGTTGAAAAAGTTATGCCATACCTACACGTGAAATTAGCTAGCTAGCCAAATGAAATGAAATGAAGAAAACTTCTTCTGTGAATACATTGCTAGCTAGCAAGTTGACAGCTAACAGGGACAAGTGGCAAATTATCACTTGGGTGACCTTACATCAGAGCAATATATTAGCAAAACAGCTAGCTGCCATGTTTTCAACCAATCAAGTGACGCTGAAGCACAGTGTGTCAATCTGGCTAGCCAGGCACCAAAATGTAAAATGTCTTGCTGGCTGCTATCTGACTGAGAGCACTGGAAGGCCATGGCACGCACTTTTCAACAGTGCAGTGCAGCTTGAAGGTTAAAGTCGATAGGAACTGAGAAAACATCCACTAGGCCCCTTCCCCACATTGCTACTGGTAGCTACCTTTGCAGTCCATTAATAATCTCCTGCCTTTTCATCCAAATACTCTCCCAACCAAAAAAAAACACTTTATAACCAAGCTCTACTTTAGCCTCATACACAACTGTATAGCAAACTCTCTCACACTAGAAAGAAGCTTGCTAACTTGTTTGCTTAGTTATCAACTTGCTAAAAACAAGGATACAATTAATGTGCAAAAAATGACATGCATGGACACACTCCTTTAATGTAGACTGCTGGCCGATCTAAAAGCATTGCTCTGAAAAAAGGCATCACTAGCAAGCTGGGTAGCACACATAGCAGACTCAAAAGGAAATTTTGGAAGTCAGCTTTAATGAAGAAAAAAGCAAGAGTACGTAACTGCTCTGCTTTGTTTCGGTAATGCTGTGCTTCATCAGAATCTGTTTGTGAAGACATGCAAACATCTGTACATCCCAGCTCACTGGGCTGTAAACAAGTTTAATCACAATGTACCACTTTGGTTGCTCTGACAGTTTATTTTCACAGTGTGGGAGGAGAGGGCGGAGCAATGGTTCAACATGGCTGGCTATTAGTAGAAAATTGTGGGGGGAAAAAACAAATAGTTTGGCGTTGATGTCACATTGCTGTACGGTGCTAATTGGATACACGTACATCTGTGAATAAGGAACTTAACGACCCCTTAAATATGCATTAATCAAAAGATTCTTAATATGAACTGGCAGGGCGTGCCACAATCTGGCAGCCATCTGGAATGGAGAGGTTGTCGTCCAAGTGTGATGACAAAGAAGAATGGTGTAACTCTGGGTTACAAGGCTGGGGAGTGTAGTGCTACAAAGAAGAGACAGACATAGACACAGTCCTTGAGACAGCCCTGCACAAAGAGCCATACACAAAGACAGAGCCAGATACATTGAAATACATATATATTTCACAAACGTAGTAAGACACAGACACAAAGACAGAGTCAAAGGCACATACACCACATGGTCAGAGACAAAGGAACACACACATATACACACACATACACACACAATAAATGATACAATCCCATAAATAGCCTGAGACACAGATGCTTTCACAGTGAAAAGGCAAAGACACAGCCACAATCACAGACACCATGTTGCACATTCATTTGAAACTCAAACTCCAACAGGAAGGCTGTTCTTTTAAAAGAGCATGAGCTGAAAACCTCTCGGCTGCAGAAACGTCCCCACGCACGAGAGCTTTGATGAGACATCCACACTCTCAAGTCACAGCTCTTCCCACGGCTCTGCTGCTCTGACACGCTTGTTTAAAGAGGAGGCACATAAACACAAGGAAGATGTTTACAAGCAGCAGGCGTTAAATAACAAATTCAAGACCCTCCCTTGACGTGTCTCTGGAAACAAAAACGCAGCGGGTCACGCAATCAGCAACAAGAAGCCACTGCGTTAGAAAGCCCATGTAGTCACAAGGAAGCGAACAAGAGCAGAGATGACAAGACTCTGATACACACTTCCGTTTGTTCGTCGCAGGCTTTGATTCGCTCCCTATGGTAATTGCAGGGATTTTACAATATGTGCATACTTTTGCTCATTTCTTAAACCCACTATCACTGCTCATTGTTCTCCCTCTAGGTTATATGACAAATGCCCGGGGCGAAATTACCATCAAAGCGAGTGACAGGACGAACATGGCCCCTCTAAGCTTCTTACAGATGACAGATGTCACTTTTGAAGTGCGTGAAAGATGAAAGTGACGGTGAGGAGACGGGGAGCCGCGCGGACAGTTATTCTTCTGTTCCAGCCATCGTTACTGTCACAGCGTAATGAAGGGGGATTGGCAGGGCCCGGGCTCTGGCGGGGGCCCCGGCGCTGCACAGACAGCGGGTTTGTCTGGGTTTTGATGTGGCCACGGCCAGGTACTCAAGGGGGACACCGCTCCAGACGTGACGTCTCCCAGTCTCCTCCATCTGCCTCGGCCTACCTCAGCCCCACCCCTGCCAATCCCTAATTGGTCCAGACGCGCCTGCCCCACTGTAGGGTGGAGCTGCTGAACCAAGATGGCTGCCACAGCCTAGTCCGGGGTAGAAGGGGACCATCACTGTGCCTGCCCCCTCACAACTAGATTACATTAAGTAATGCCATTATGAAGCCTACCCATTATTGCATTACTTTTCAAAATGAGTAAGGAGCATATGGTGTTTTATTTTAATGACATGAAGTGATTTCCCCTGATACGTTTAATTCACCAATGCCTTTTGTGTACATAGTCTTTTTTCTTTGTGTCTTGTAATCAGATGCAGAGTCTAAAAGAAATCAGTTTTTGCAAAGGTGTGGCAAACTTCAAGCTCGTGATCATTCTGCTAGCCAGTCTGGTCTGGCATCCAGCAGCATGTTGTCAAACAGGTAAATCAAAATCACCATACAACTAAACAAAGGAAAACTATTCACTCAGGCAAAAACTTTACTTCTCAGCATCTCTGTACCACTTCTGCTGTTTCTTTCTATGTTGTTTGATATGTCACCACTGTCTATACTTCTTACTTACTCAGGACTTCAAGTGATTATCTTTTATTTCAGACACATAAAATATTGAATACAGGGTATCTTCTCAGTACTTGCAGATCTCTTGTCTGGGTATTTATTCACTGTTATGAAAGGAGTTGGGCTTTGAGGCTGAGTTTCCAGAACATAACACACTTGGCTCAGCAATGACAACCACTTTCTTGACATGAGTTCTAGTCAAGAAAATACTTCCAAATGACTGGAAGACAAACTCTGTTAAAAAATTTAAATGGTGATCGTTAAAACCTATTTTGTCAGATCTTAATATATACATAAGTTAATTAGTAGGCAAAATAATATTTTTTTTTTCTAAAGGCCAGAAAGCACTGGGGCTATGTAAATAGCCATACGAGAATGAATACAATTACTGTCCACAACTTCAGCAAGTGACCTGATCCCAATTAATCCCGGAATCCCAGAGAGGACTGTCACATCCCATCTAAATCAAGAGCACTTTCTGTACTGCTTATTAAAAAATCTCAGGGTCCCCAGACAAACCCTGCTTGAGCATTTGCAGCCAGACGGATCACCTTCCCCACCTGTCCGCTGATCTTCCTGTCCTGGTCTGTTGGTGCTGCTCTGTCAGGTCCATTGGTCTCTCTGCCACAGGTTTATAGATCTCTCTCTCCCAGAGGTCTGCAGGTCTCTCATTCTCATCTTTGTAGGTCTCTTTCCTTCACGTATACAGATCTCTTGCTCTCCTAGGTTTATAGGTCTCTCTCCCTCAGGTCTGCAGGTACCTCTGTCCCTCAGGTCTGTAGGTCTCTCTCCCTCAAGTCTGCAGATCCCTCTCCCTCAGGTATGCAGGTATTATTTTCTCCTTAAGATCTTGGAGCAGAGAGACATATATGTCCCTGGACGGTTGAAAACCATTGACTCAACACCTGTATCAAAGACCCGCAGCCTCCACATAAACTGCATTGGAGGTGTAAGGGCCTTCTTACATACTTATACAGCTGCACTGAGATCAAGGACACATTCTCAAGAGAGGAACTTATTTATTCTGTCTACTCCACATACTTTTTTCCTTCTCTCACTATGGTTTTTAAATATTCCTAAGGCAAATGAAAATACAACAGGGAACAGAGCTGTTCATATCTTACCTGCACCTTCTTCCTCTCATCCCCATCCCCTTCCCAGTTCAGCTTATGATTCCACACCGAAAAAATACTGACACCGAAAATAACACTGATTATTTTAAGTAAGTGATTGACATCAATATGATTAGTATTATTTTTATCAATCACTTCAATAAATCATGGCGATACGTATGGAGAGCAGGGTCATTCCCTTGTGTCTCCCAATTCAGAGAAAACTACCTAAAGCTCAATGAATGAAGCTCAGGTGTAATCTTCATTCATTTTTTCTTGGGCTTTCTCTGATTTTGAAGAACACAGTGTTAAGGATAAATGTTGATTAATTCTAGTGGTATGTATCCAGACATCCTCCCACTATCTGTGTGATTGAGCTGTGTCGTGTGTTCTAAGCCTTTAAACAATGGCACACAGCAAATAAAAGGTACATTTTAACCATTTTTTGATTTTTCTAGACGATACAAATTGAATATTCCCTTTGAAATACTAGAGCCACTGAAATCACACTTGAAGTAAAGTGACGACATGTGCTGTTAAATATCTACTGTCAGTACAGCTGTTTGGAGAATTTTTTTGTCTAAAATATTTCCTTTGTGGCATTTCCTTGTTGCTGCAGTACAATGACACAGTAATAATTACAAGCTTGTTTAAGAAAAACGGTGAAGAAACTTTTCAGTTTTCCCCACTATTATGATCAGACAGAGCTGTTTGTTGACAAAAGATTATGAGAGAAACTGCATACCACCTTTCTGGCTTGATATAGCACATATTCGCAGAGGAGCTATAATTAGCTGTAAACAGTTATTCTGGGGGTGGGGGGTGTATTCTTTTCTTTTCTCTTTTCTTAGGCCTAAACAATAAAGCTCCAATGCTTTATCAGTCCCTCATTAGTGACTGTGTCAGTATATAATGACTACAATTATGAGGCTATAAAAGCCCCAGGATGAGCAGATTCCACAAGCCCCCCCATGAGCTGAATCATTGGCCAGTGAATGGCTGGAGAGGGGGAGCTGAGAGACTAAGACCCTCCTGGGACAGGTGAGCACTCTGTCCCAATGGGTCTAGGCATGCTCATACATTCCCTCTGTAGCACTCCTCCTGTCTTGCCCTCCCCACCCCATTCCACTCCCCTCTGGTGACTGAGGGGTACTGCGTACATATGTTTACCATGGTAATGAGTCCCGCTGTGATTTACACCCTCCTATCTCTCCTAATCATCAGGTGAAATCGTGTTTTGTGAATTCGCAAAGGGCACCATCCTGTGAAATAAAGGTAAAAAAAGCAAATCTGCACACTTAATATCTGTAGCTTTTCACACTGAGCAGCTAAGGTTTACCAAGCTGCTTTGGCCTACTTATTATTTTATCTTTCCTCTGACTTCCTCCCTCATTCCTCCCGATCCAAGATATGAAACCCTCATATTCTTTCCTATATTCTCATGTCTAAGAGAGAACTGCACAATTCTGTGGAGAAAAGCTTGGCTTAGGTAACTTTCTTGAGTTCTGCTTGACAGCCGCACCTGAAAACCAATCCTCACCAAAGCCAGGGCTGGGAAACTGAACTGCTCCAGTGCAGAGCTCCACAGATGTAATCGAGTGCCTCAGCTTTAGAAGCACTGCCAGCTGCTTAAACAAACCCGACGCTTGCCACGCCGGATAATTATAACCTATAAAGCTCACTGACCCTGCCAAGATCCCCCATTACAAAACTTGTTATAACACTGGAGACTGAAACATTCCTACAGCCATCCAATCCTCCTGAATGCTCGTCGGTTACCTTGCGGTCAAAGTGTTAAGGGTGATGACAGGACGATATTTCATACAAGTGGTGCTCAGTGCAGTAAAAAAAAAAAGAATAACATGAAAAGATAATGAGATGAATGTGCAGACAGAGGGGGGGAGGCGGTGAGAGGGGCCCAAATGTCTCACTATGACAACAGACATGACACGTTTCAGGGTGTTATTGCACACGATAACCTCGCTCTACTCCCAAGGTCAAGTGGTATGGAAAAGCACCTGCACACTGAAACTTAGCAAGCGAAACACAAACGTTATCGTTGGAAGGGCTGTCTGCTTGGCACGCCAGACCAATTGGAAATAAATAATTTAAACCTCTGATGGGGGGTTAAGGAGTAAACGTCAGCTTCTGCCTCACAACAACGAACAGCAGAACCAAGATTGAGTGAATGAATAAACAGCTACTATTTGCAGAACTGCCACTGCCTCCAAGACCGTGCTATGGCAGAAAGCCCCCTGTGTATCCTTGGATGACTGATGGAACCTGTACCTGGGTTTGACGAAGATGCTGTTGCCGAGGTGGACGGGGGCAGTGACAGGCATGGCAACAGGCTCCAGGGGGCCCTGTGGACGGGACCCCCAGAGTTCCGAGGGCAAGGAGGTTCAGCTGTCACTAGAGCAGGGAGCAGCAGGGAGGCCCAGTGCCCCAGGACAGGCACAGGGATCTGGAAAGAGATGGAGGAGGGGAGAAGGATTAATAAATAAATCAGCTGACAAATAGGCCCTTATCCACAAATAGCAATTAATCACAGTGTTAGGGACAGGGTCTGGAGGATCTCACAAAGGGAGGATGCTTCTTTCCTCTGAAGAAAAATACACACTATGTAAAGAAAAAGAATGTCAAAATGTAATATTATTACAGAACACTGTTGACTAAGTGTATTCTATAAAAATATCTTTCATAAGCAGTTTTAAGCACTTTGAGTAGTATGTATTAAAAACAATTACTGTTGTATGCTTATAAATATTAAGTTAGAAATATCTTATGACTGTTTAACGTTTGAGACAATGGCACTGATGTTTTACTTGGAATTTTGTTTCTAAGCATTGTCATTTATTATTATCTATTTGTTTAGCAGAAGCTTTTACCCTTTTTACCCTTGAAATATACACTTCATGTACCTTGCCATGATGACCTTTCATCTCATTCCTTAGTAGAGCACCTGCCAAATAAATAACTTACAAGAAATTAATATTAGAGGTGTAACATGTTAAATAATGTGCCATGTTCTGTGTGAGGAGTGCATCTCCACCCCAACCAAAAGCACAAATTGGCCACAGAAAGCCAAACTGTACCAAATAACAGTGCCAGTGGATTCCACTGCCATCAGGCAGAGCTTGTAGCTTGTTGACAGCATTGGTCATCGGACCATGTAGGAGACAGGATAAAATACAGTGCTTTAAGGGAATTAAAAACAGCAAAAATGTGTTATACACTTAGGAAAGGCTTCATAAGGCTTCCCCAGCTTGTCTAATTTGGTGGATGCAATGGCCAGATGTGGTGTTTCCTTTCGTTACAATGAATATGCAAATGTTTGAAATTCTCATTATTATAAAAAAAATAAATACATAAATAAATAAATATACAGAAGAAAAGTTATTTGTTAAAATAACAAACAAGAATATATTTTTTAGAATATATTTTATACCCTCAGCACCTAAACCAAATGCCAGACAGCTTGTGGGTCTGCAGAGCCACATTTGACCAGAGTCTGTTAATCATGGACTTACCACGGGCCTCTCCTGCACTGACCACTGAGAGCTGCCTGAGTCAATAGCTCTTCATGAAAATCATTATTGTCCTATTAATTCAATAGAGACAGATGGGATTCCGAAAATGACAGCACTGAATTACTGATGCCGGGTGCAGGCGTGTAATGTGAGACAACCAATTAAAATCACTTAAAGATGGAGTAATATCCAGTGATTTAAGCCAGAACAAAATGGCTTTGGAGGGATTATCCTCCCGTTAACCTGATCTCCTTCTCTCAGATGCAGACCACAGCCTCTGTCTGCAGCCTGAGCTGCTGGCTTTTCAGAAGTTCTTAATGGACACAGGACAGAGGACTGCATATATGTCCTGGGCCAGGCACGAGACAGTGAAATTAAATCATGCACACAATGGGATAAGATGTGATTTTCATAGCAACAACAGCCAAAGGGAAGATTCTTCAAAGAAAAATACAAGTATGTGAGCCAATCATATTATTTTGCAACATAGGACAAAGTGATTTGTGATATGATTTGTGACTGACAGCACATGGTAGTTCCATCCATTATGGGGTTCAAAAAGCCTCAATAATCAAATGTTTAGATTCATTCAAATATCATAGGATGTCATAAAAACATATCAAATCCTTCAAGGAGTCGTTGGCATAATGCAATATCAAAAAATATCAGTGTCCAGTGTCCAAATGGACTATCGGCAGGTGATTGAGTCCAGAATTGAAGCAGTGCCCCAAACTTCAGTAACCCCACATGCACCTCTACTGCATTCATCTTCTTCATTTTTATAAATGACACACTTTGTATGTACAGAAATTATACCGGCAGTTTGTTACATCCATCAGGCTGCCAGGTTAGCAATTATGTTAGCTAGGTAAGAATTGTACATAGCATGCTATTGTTGAATTATTGTGAAAAAGCCATCTATTGTGACTAGTCAACAACAGGTGGTGCAAGAAAGTAAACATATGAATATGTGATTGTTATTATTTTTATTCCTAGTGCCTAGTAATCATACAGCTATAATTCAATCCCTTCAATGGAGGAAACATACAGTATATTTGACTTCTCACATGGCCGCATGACCCCATTGTCATGACCCCCGTCACTATTTTTATTGTGAACTTTTGTACCTTTAGCTTTGTTTAAGTACCTAAATACAGACCAAGGGTACTCTTATTTTTATCCAATAAACACACAATAATATTACTGTGAAGATCAGGTTTCACTGATGGTTACTGAATTCATGAGGAAAAAGACAGCCATCACTTCAAAGAGACTGTAATGAAGACATATTAGTAAAGTCACTGTCACTGTGAAGTGTCAGTCAATTTGGGTCATGTGCTTCATGGTGGTTGTATGTTTTTTTTTCAGTGGCTTAAATAGTTGAGCCCCATTGTGAATTTGACTGAAAGGTTCAAATTTTTATCTTAAAAGCTGCTGCATAGGTGTTCCTCTACAGGAACATAAAAGTTATAAATATATTTGCAAGTCCTGAAATAGGGCTAAAATAGTACATACCAAAAAAGGTTTCTTTTTTAAGTTTATGGTTTTTTTTTTTCATTTTTACTTAATTTTGTTATGATTTATATGTACAGGAAACATAAATCTACAGTTTGGCCAATCATAGCTTATGAAATGAAATAACAGCATTGTGTAATGGCACCACAAACTGAGGCTTGTCTCATTCCCATGATCTCTGAAGTGCTTCCCTCTGTGCACTGCTGGCAGCCAAACCCAGCTTGCAGGGATTAGAGCTGGTGACCAGAGGGAAGCATTCGATGGCTGTTCTGAGCACAGTGCCCGGCCCTCAAGCAACTATGGCCTTGTATCTACTTGTGGTTCTGTGGTGCCAGCACAACTTGCTTAAACCTCCAGTGAATTTCATTTTTTCCTGCTCGAATCACTCTGTAGCAAAATGAATAAGCTCCAACCACAAACCCAAATTCATCATGTCTATCTCTCTGCTAAGTTTAAACTGGCACCAGACAACATGTTTCCACTTTTTTGTCCTCCTGTCAGGCCAACCTATATATTTACCCTGTTCAATAACCGTTGATTGAGAATGTGAGAAACAACATCAACAGGTTGTTAGGGGAGAGCTTGTGGTGGGAACACTGGTTGACACTGGACTGTGACATCACAGTCACATGACTTTAGGCAGCCACCACAGTGGAAAAGTCAAAGAGAAACATTTTAAGAAAACATTAACAGTACTAAAGAAGACTTCAGATAAATTAAAAAGGCTTGCCCAGTTAGCTTCTGTTTTTGGTACAATTAACATCAGAAGAATTTGAAGGTGGTCTTGAGTAGGCTCAGTCAGCAAGGTGTTCACCTTGAGTGCAGTCTGAGCTTCACAGTCTGGGTTAGAATGCCTATGTCATTTGCTGACAATGACTTGAATCCCACAGTGTTGATGGGGTGGGTAAATGGCATAGGGTTTCCGTGTGTCCCCACTCTCAGGCACTTGTCAGGCCCCTGTGAGTTGCTCAGATGACATCAGTGAAGACCCATCTATCCTCCAATGGGCAACCACTGCACTGTAGTGTGCAGTGTGACTTATAGTGTGAAAAATAGCCATTAGCTGCATGCAAGTATATAGGATTGCATATGTCTCACTTCAGTGCTCCTGCGCTCAAGCGCACAGGTTGTCACCCTGAGACGAGTGTAATATACAATTGAAAATGACAAAAAATGGTTTGCGGGGGGTGGTGGGGGTAAGAAAATAAGAAGGAGAAAGAATAGTGTGAAACATTCTGGGTACAACAGTAACCCAAAAACAATTCTCTGGCAACATAAGATTGTAAAAATCATAATCAGGAAAAATGTCTTTCCAATAGCAAGGCTGCCGTTTTGGTTGAGTTTATTGTCCTTGTGAAATTTAGTCAGCTGCAGGGTAAGTGTTGGTATCAGGTATATTAACTCTTAAGTGACTCCTTCTCTCGTTGGGCCCATCAGTTTCCACCTTGATAGATGGCAATGCCAAGTTACAATGAGACAGTGCTAAGACCAGCAACATCCTTTCTAATAATTAGGGCTAAATAAACAAATCCTAGTTCAGCAGTGTTTGCTTTGTGGTTTTGAGCCTTAGGTAGTGCCTTATTCACCCACAGAAGCTGGGTTGGAACATCTCTGCCTCTCTTTTAATAAGCATGTGGTTGAGGGACCACCCACAGATGAAATTCTGACAATGATTATACAGGCAGTTGCAGGTGTGGAGGAATTAGTCCATGCAGTTATTAAAGTGTGCGTGTGCCATTTCTGGCTGAAACCTATATTCTCTGTATTATAATTAGCATTTTCAACTGTTTTTTTTTGCATCCCTGTAACATTTTTAAGTCACAATCTTACTACGTTATCACTGAAAATTCTCTCATGACAATACAATGATCGATATTCTTGTATATTTCATTCCACATTTAGTTTTACAGTGTGTTTCTATGTAAAAAGAAAAAAAGAGAAACACTGCTTTTTTTTAAAATAGAGCATCTACATGTCTATTTGAGAGAACATTTGAATCCTCAGCAATCTGACTGGTGGTAAGCTCATGTAGTTTGAAGTACAGCAGATCAATACAGCTATAGTTTCGAGGCACATATCAAAGCAGTTTGTGCTGGACAGCCTTGTTAGTGTCAAGTTGAGAGCTGAGGTGCTTGTGTGAATTTCCTGTTATTTTTGGCTTTTGCCACCTCTTAACTTTGACTTAAAGTGTAGTTTTTGGTTTGGAATATGCATTTTGCATGGTTAGAGAAGCTGGGTGCCAGACCAACCCTGGCAGAAAACAACAATTGAATTTGCGCAAGGGCTCAGAGGGCCAGCCTGGCAGGTGTCCATCTGGAACAGACGAGCGACTGGCTTGTGGAAGCCAAAGGCACGGCGGTAATTGTACCAGTTGATGCTGCCTCAGCGGTCATGGCAGTGTGGTTATAAATATAAACCCAATCTGGGACTGGCTCATAATCAGGGATCTGGAAATACTGTGGGAACCCAACACAAAGCGAATGTTGAGCAAGCTGAACGCTACAGGAGACAGCTACAGGGGCTGGTCACAGCTGCCAGGGACCATGCCACACGCAGCTGGGATTGGGAAGGGTGGCAGAACGCAGCTCCTGTAGGATGAACCGGTTTGCACTGAAGGCCTGAGTCAGTCCAAGTCCCACTGGTCAGCACCTGCAGGAGAAAGGCGTGGCACAGTACACAGTGGGATACGTCTGCATATGCCATTCTGCAGTATCAATTCAATAAAACACAGCTGGATATGTCTGCATATGTCATTCTGTAATTTCAATAAAGGCTTTTTTTTTAGAAAAGAAAAAATGACAGAATCAAACAGGTATGAAAAGCAGGGGAGGTCTGTGTAGCCAGGGAAATACTTCCATGACATGGGCAGGACACATGGACCAATGAGCACTGACAGATGCACTACAAAGCTCTCTCAGAGAACCACTTCCAACATTTTCACTTCACAACATTGCTTTGGGGAGCAGTGCTCACCACAAACACAAACCTATTCCCACAAAATATATTAAAATGCAGCTGCGTGCACAATTGTAACAGTTGAAAAATTTAAAAAGCCATTAGAAGGCATTTCGGTTCCAAAGTACACCTTCTCATCGATTACCCTCTGTAGTCTGATGCATCGAAAAGTTGAAAAGTTCATTTCACAACAGAAAGAGGGCAAAAGCGAGACAATTGCCGGTGGCAGAACAGGATGAAACCAGCGTGGCGAGCTGTTGATCAGGAGGCTTTGCGGTAGGCAGCGAGAGGCAGCCCGTCCAGATGCATCAGTATTGTGTCTCTTTACTCTCAGTCAGGACAGGATGCTGCCGAACGGGCAGAGGGGAGCAGGGGTTGCCCACTCATTCTAATACGGCCAGCTGTGCTCTGACATGGGTAGGGGGTGGCCCGGGCAGTGGGTGGGGGGGAAGGGGGGTCAGCGTGCCTGGGGGGCCCTCTGGCGTTCACTGCCGGGGATCAAACACACCCGGCGCAACAGCAGGGCAGGGCAAATAATATGGGTTCCTTTCTTAAACAGATAATTGGCCTTATTGATGTATAAAAGATATCCCACTGAGCACAGTGAAATGTCATTAGGAGGAAAGGCAGAATTGTTCATGAGCTCTCTGTGAATAAATAAGATTAATAAGACATCCCCTGGAGTGTGATAATAGCGTGGTGTTTTTCAGCTACACGCTCTTCTTCTGAGCGGTTTCATTACCCGCTGAAATTACTCATGAAATTCCCTGTAATTTCACCACCAACCTCCTGACAGAGATTTCAAAGCTCCAGAAAAAAGCCTGTGTCAATTAGTGTGCAAGGCTGATTGTTTTCAGTCGTCATGACTGCTTTACTGTATCTCTTAAGCGTTTGAACTAGTAAAACAATAAAAAAAATCAAATAAATAAATAAATCAGCTGTATAAATTGTTTCTTGGGGAGAAGCAACATAGTGGCGTGTTTGGTGGGGAGCTCGACTTTCTTAATATTTGTTCACCATGAAACGGACTCCGTAGTTTGATTGCATTTGGGATTTTCTAGATGTTTCTCAGCTATATCAATAAACACTTAAATGACAAATTAAAATGCTTTGGATTTGTATGTCTGAACCATACTGCGTCAGAATAAAATCATACATTTTAATGTTTTCCACAGATATAAACATGCAACCACTTGATCAATACTTTATATGTGTAACTTTTAGCCAGTCGTTTTTTCATAAGACTTAAATAGCTTTATAGAGAATCAGTGAGAAGGAATCTCATTTCTGGAGTAGTTTCTTTTTTCCCTCTTATCCTGTAGTCTGTGTACACATTTAAATTCATTCTTCATAATTATTCAGGAGGGATTTGATAGTGGTTTTCATTTATTAATTTCACAATCTCACACATGGGAAGGATGGGCCTTTGATATGTACTGCAGGAAAATGACAGAAAATGAACACTATCTGCCATACGGTTTTCACGGGTCATACTGTTGTGCTGAATAATGCTTTTTTTTAAAGTCCCCAACAGTATTCTCAGCAGCAGCTGAATTAAGCATTCTTGTGCAGTAATAAATTTTTTTTTTTCAATTGTTCTTTTTTATAAATGTAGAAGAAATGTTATGGGTGTCTGCATACAGTATGCTTCCCTTTCCCAGCACCAGGCCACAAAGTCCACAAACTCTGTTTCTATCACATACTGTGCAGCAACATTTTAACTCGGGTCTCCTGCAGTTATTTAGAGTGCCCGTGCTTATTTAGATGAGCTGCAGCTATGAACTTATTCAGGATAGTGCTCATTATTTTTCTTCCTGAGATAATTGAAATGAGGGCAAAGGTCAGACAGTGCTTGCATTTCTGCCTGTCCTACATGCGGTGGTGTCTTCTGAGCGGAGGAAACAATTATCTATTCATAGACGTGGGGATGAGAAACATGAGGCTGGAGGACTGTACCAGTCCCGTCTCTCTGAGAGCTGTTTGTCACTGCCAGTCCAACTGGGGAGCCACTGAGTGCCCTGTGCCAGTTCACAACAAGGCTGCAACACATCTACTGAGGACTGGGTGCTGTTGTAGTCACTATATAAATGAGTAAAGTCCAAAAAGCTGTTGTGAATGATGAGGTTTTAATCTGTGACCAAACCAGACATAGCTGCTGTAAGGTTGTACTGGTGCAGTTAGCATCTGTGTCTCTTACTGCTCAACTGTCCCTTGACATAGAGCAGCAACTAGAGAACAGAGCTAGCAGCAACACTATCACCATTTGTATGTTGACGTAGTGTGCGGAACGAGAAAGACAATCCTCTTTTTTTCTCTTGGCAGCAGACTAAAAGAAGCCTACATACCCAGGGTGTTACTGAAATAAAACTGGGTTCTTGAGATATGTTCCTGTATTGTATTTTGCAGTAGCGAACAGTATTGTTCTGAAACATAGCTCTAGCCTTTTTACGTGTTCTGCTATCCGTTGCTGTCTGTTTTCGATAATTTAAACAGACTGAGATGGAGCGAGGGGTGTGTGCCGTAACAGCTCTCTGAACTACCTATATTTACGGCTGAAAGTGAATTCTTTATGAGACTACAGATATCAAAGCAATATGGATCAAAGTGTTTTTAATAAGCTACCCACTGTTCCGAGAACCTGAACTTTCATGTATTATGTTTTCCTCAGTTTCTTAATTTTGGGACTGTGCCAGGGAAGACACTAAAGGCAAGCATCTGCAGTCACATTGTCATCTCTTATTTTTTTAATGCGTTTGTCTGTATTCCTTTGCTGAAGCAAAAATTTCCCAAGTGCAAAAAAGGACTTTTGACTGTACAGCTACTTTCACTTGATGAAATATGGTTGTCATTCATGAACTGGCACTGCTCTCTCCAGATCTTTGGCATGTGATTGTTTTGTTTGTTTTGGTCTTTTTTTTTTTTTTTTTTTTTTTTAAGAATTCCTCAGGATGATATCACTGTCTGTAATGAAATCAGACATTGTGGGATTATTCTCCAAACAATCCGCTGGCAAACAGACTAAACAAATTACTGATTGAGGAATCAAAGAAACAGCGTGTTAATAAAGCGTGCACTCTGCCATATGAGCTCTTCCCTCTCACGGCTTCTGCTCTGAAATACACTGCCTTCGCGTCTTGGCAACCGTAGGAAAGGGCCTGTGGGAAGGGTTGTGTTAAACACACAACAGATCAGTGCAAAGTAGTTTCACAAAACAAAATCTTAAGTACTATACTCTAAAAATCCTGAAGGGAGAGACCATTGCTGATGTGATGTATTGTGTCACATCACGCTTGATGAACACATGTTTGTGGTGTGACATTAAGAAGCTATATTTTGTTTAGAATCAACCTATTTGTGGTATTACTATATTCCTTATTAGATCATTGATAAAACCAATGTGAAACCATAGGCACGTATCATCACATGAGTTTACCATGCCTATTTGAAGAACAGTTGTGTGGCATATGGATGTGTCTCTTATAGGATGAGAAAGAGGTGGGAAATTATCACAGTATCATCACTGCCACATTATCAGAGGGTGAGTACAGCTTAGCTTCATCAAGGTCATCTACTCATGGGCATTCTATTGATGTAAGGTCATAAAATATAACAGAGTTTGATGAGGGTTTGATTGAATTGATTAATGCTGGTGGAGCTCCTTTTAATTAATAGTGAAGCATGCTTTCATGTCTTCAAAGACACCATATTGAATGCACACACCAAAGGTTGCATTCTGGCTACAATGCTAAACAACTCTCACTGAACCCTCATAATGTGTGCAAAGGCCACGTGGAAAGAGCCATGCTGCATGACTGCACCTGTGACATTTCCATCCTGGACTCACAAGCTCACAAAGGTGTCAGATGTGGCTCCATGCCCATGGAGGTGCCTCAGGGCCCCCTCTGGACCAAACAGCAGGGAGCAGATTTCACTGGCATGGCTGAGGAGACTCTCCCGAACCATGCTCTCGATGTACACCCGTAACAACATCGACTTAAGAGTTAGATTTGGGGCAATAGACAGTATTAACCTTTTCTGTATAATTCAGACTTGTTCTGAAAGAAAGACAGAACTGTTCTTTACATGGTCAACAGAACAAACCAACAGTATATCTGGCGCAGCTATGTTTTCAAAATTCATCACCACTACCACCATCATAATGAAAGTTCTATTATTCTTCTTATTAGTGGTGGTAATAGTAGTAAATTCAGGGAGTAGTTAAGTGCAGTATGCTCTACCACTGTCTACATTAATGCTGTGAACAAACGCTACTTACTCTGCATGGCGGTTCAAGCCATGGCCAGTCCTAGCATCCTAGCATTTGAATTTCCACTGTTGTGGGGATGTCGTTTGATTTGTCCATGTGAGCCCTGTAAGCCTTCCCATCCTCATTAACTTCAGTGTGCATTTCAGATATTTATAGTGCCCCTCCACCTTGCCACCCGTGAGTGTCCTCTTTGCTAAGGAGTGCAATTTGCCATAATTATTCACTGCCGCTCTCCGCACTTGAACCTCAGCGTGGCCGTTTAACGGGAAGGCGAGCGGCGCTTTGGAGCTGCTGGGACACTCGGTGACATCAAATGGCTTCTGTTTAACTAAAGGCTACAGAATGCGACTGCACGAGGAGGAGGCTGCTTTAATTGAGTGTGCTGCACCAGCCTTTAAATTTCGCCCGTTTCAACATTACGGTAATTAAATAGCTGGCAATTACAGTGTGTAGGACCGGCTTGTAAAAACACCATCGCTCTTGGGCCCCCCAGTGGTTGCATGGATGATTAAAGTCTAATGCTAATGATAGGTTTATGAATGGGGTAATAGACTAGGGTTAAGTAATAATAATAACAGCTTCCCCACACGACATCTGTAATAATGTTGTCTGCAGCTCGGAATGATAGTATAATTATGAGTCGCATTTGGAGGAGACACTGCGAAGATGAAGTAGTGCTTCTCTGCCATAATTCTTGGGAGGGGGCTCTCGGTACAGTCCTCTCAGTGCAATCCATACAAGTTTAATTACAAATAAATATACAAAATGTGCCCAACAATGCAAGTGTTCGATTCAGGAATTACAGGGGTGAATGGGCCCAGCGGATTCTATATTCACTAAATGCATATCATAGTATTGCCGGTGTTGCCATTAGAGGTATTAGGGCTCACTCTAAAGAATTGATGTGGAAAAACAGCGCAACAAGCTCAATGGAAACAAGTATAGTTCAGCTCCTACATAACTTCCTTCTTAAGCTAGGAAGTGAACGGGTTCTTAATGATTTAATTACACAAAAGGTTTTCTTGATCTGATAGTAATGTTGGAATCATGAGTAATCACTGAAGACTGGGGTCTAATGGGGTCTAATATAGGTCTAATATAGGCATGAACCAGTGTGGGTGTAAACAGCTAACTGGAAAACTGAGCTCTGTTAATAGGCTGACACAAAAATGAAATATAGTCTATAAGGACAGTATACAATGAAATCTACATCTCTGAAACACCACAGGTCCGATGAAGAGATTTTAGAATTTATTACAAGTTATCCGATCTTAAAGAGGTATACTCATGGTGCCATGCCATAACCATCCCCCAAAATGGCTCTATCACTCATCATCCTAATTGTTTCAGGTTTTTACACAAGCAGCCATTTGGAAGCCTCCCTGACAGACTCCCTAAGGCAGCATTTCTGTCACAGAGCAAACACTGAGTCCAGGGCCCGGGGGCCCTTTCTCCCAGCACAGAGGCAGCTCCAGACACACAGCTGGGCCAACACTCGCCACCACACCCTCTAATGGTTTCATTAGTTAATTACTTCCACCTGCCGTTTTCACACATGGAGATTTACCCACACGCCGCAACACAGCACATCAAATAGTAGTGTATTGTTCAAGATTAGATTCGCTCAAAATTAAGTTGATTTACACCCGCATTTATGGTCTTCTACGAAGTGAAATTCTTATAGGTTGACAAAAAATAGGACATTCATTTCTGGAAAAAAAAATTAACATACTCAAGTTTCTATTTAATTTTTTATTTTAGAAACAAAAAATTCTGTCCAGAAGTATGGACAGTAAAGAGTTTTTGTATACATTCAGATAATGTGGTCTGTTTTTATACTGTGATCTTAACACTATGTGAAATCCTTAGTCTTAAAGTTGGCAGGGAAAGGGACAGATATGTGGAAACATATTTTGTATTGAGATCTGCTGATCTTTGTCTATGCAGAAAAGCTGTCTTTTTCACTAAGAGCTAAATCATTAATGGATTTCTTTGGCCCAATGGGTCAGGGAAAACAATAAAGGTAAATTACTGCTCAGCCTCCAAGAATAATAAAGAGGGCTTTGAGGTAATAATTAACTATGAAATATTTATGAATAATAATCCTCCTTCTTTCTGAAATCCTGCTTGGGGTGTTGTAAGTTTAAAGTAACAGTATTACTTAAGAGAATACTTGTAAACATGTAGTTAGACATACAGAATATCAAATATTGTGAACATAATTAAAGAACGAACTTGTTTTCTTAGTAATCTGCAATTTTTCACAATAGAACTCATATTTATTATTATATTTTACATCATTATTAGCAGTAACATGAATTCTTAAAAAGAAATCATTTATTTTATACCTTTATATTATTATACTTTAAAATATGTTAAGCAAGCACTGCTTGTATTCATTATTATTTTATTTATTGATTTATTGCTTTTGTTTGCTTCAGAGGTCTTCATTTCTTTAGTAGACAAAATGACTTTTTGTTATATTCAGCACAGACATCAATATTCATTTTCTTCACTGTTCCCCACACACCTGCTGTTAGAGAGCTTGCAGTTAAGTGGTCAAGGTGGTTCAGATCATTAAACCCTTAACCAACACTGAGCCTTGAGAATGAGCTCTCCCCACACCATTACCGACACCCCCCAGTGATCCTGACAAACTAGCCCCTCTCTGCCATCATCATCCTCCTCATTTCCATCCCCCGCCTCCTCCTCTGACCCCAGTGCACTCACTGATGCCCTTCTCTCATTCCTCCATTTCAACGCATCCATCTTCATCAAATCTGCTCTCGTGGCCTTTCCGCGTCCGAGGCAATAGACCGTGGTGACAAAATGACGGCTGTTATTGTAAATAATCAGCTAAGATCAAAGGGGAGGGGGGCAGACTGCATGTGAGCGTGTGTGTTTTCTGCGTGTATGTGCCTGTGGGTGCGTGTGTGTGTGACTGCAGTTTGTCAGTACAAACTCTCTGTCCTTTCTTTATCCGAGAGATTCAATTAGGTAAAACTGCAGAGAGGCCTATTTGCCTGGACAAAGCATCACGTGATAATCATCACCTGTTTTACTTTCAAAAGATTTTCCCATGACAGATAATTTCAAAATAACAGCATGATATCCCGCTCAATGAAACTAATGTACCCTCATCATCTGTCACCCCTTCAGGGGCAGATTAAAATAAACACACAAATGCCTACATAGAGAAACAGGCCCCTGTGTGGCATGTGAGACCAGCATGGATCGAGTACCGAGTAATCCCTCTTTTCTGGTACGACTTGTTAACAAAGCAGTCGGAGCGCTGCCATGAGCAAAGAGTTTTTTATTTGATGACTTTTTTTTCCCGTTTCTCCGCAGATACATACAGTACCTATCAAGCGAGATCATTCATGCTGTGCCCCGACATCCCCCCACCCCCACCGCCACTTTTCTTTTTAATGCTAAATCCCCAGATGTAAGGCCTTGTTTGCAGCCAGCAATGACCTCATATCTAATTAATCCTGATTCAATCAGCTGGCATGCAAAGGGACGGGGAGAGGCCCTGTAGATCAGAGGAGCAGTGGCAGTCGCATTGTGACGGATGGCTCTTGCGTGAGCTCCTCGTCTTAATCGGGGAGACCCGGCCGGGGCGTGGCCGGGAGCCTGATTGATATTGCCGGGGCGGGTGCGCTCCGGGCCGTCCCCTGCGACGGCAGCGTCCCCCGTGCGCATGGAGCAGGAGGGGAGAGGGGGAGGGGTTCATCAAACAGAAATCATTAAGTGCGGCAGATGGGGCAGGCCTGGAGAGGCCTGCGTTCCCAGAGAGAGAGGAAGTGTCACAAAGTGAGCGGCAAGGGGCAGGTCTGCCAAAGAGGAACCCCATTGGTGCAACGGTTTATTTCCTGTCACAGGCTTTGGTATGGAGGCTCGTTACATATCCAGCATCACACAAATATACATAATGTGTGCATATTATATATATATCTCTACTCTCTTCCTAAATATGTAAATACATAAATTTACAGAGAGAGGAGATATAAACACATAATATAGAGAGAGGGGTATATATGCCTATATCTTCTTTCCCTCTGATAAATATAGAAAGACAATTTCTCTTCATTCTTATGTGTGAGGAATGACTTAATTAAGTTACACTAACAATACCTTTAAAAGAAAATGTTTACTGCAGAAGCTAAAGAGATAGTTATGTTAACTGCTGTGTTGCGGAATTCTATGCTCAAGTGTTTAAATTAATCTCAATGTTAAGCGCAATATGGTTGAATCTTGGTCCTAGATTATAGACCACAACTCTAGATACGTTTCCATTATCAGTGTGCTTGAGACATTACGTCCTTTACCTGTTGATAAAAAAAAAAACTCAAAATAATCTGTTGCCGACTTTCAGTAATATGAGAACTGGCAGTATGTCACATGCCTGGGTGACTGGTGCGCACATCACACAGAGGAATGTCGTTCTGATCGGCGTGTGAGCACTGAGACGATCCACATCAGGGACATGTGCTGCCAATATGCGCCAGGCTGCCACGATTACAACCTGCATTAATGAGAAGAAGAGGAAGGACGTTGTTGATCAGCACTGTTACTTCTGTCACTACAGCAACCTGACAGTTTGCATGTGAAAATACTGCACACGCGAACTCAGAGGCTGCACAGGTGCTGCCTCGCATGAGGTCCGCAATCAACATCAAAAGAACACCTTTGACATTTCAGATAACTTGCAAATGACGATGCAGGGGAATCTTTTGCCACTACAAAGGGAGAACAAAAGAACCAACATGAAAGAGAAGTCAATAAACATATGGCAATTAATAAAACATTTTCTACTGAATTCACTACAAAGGGTTTCATTCGTACCACAACAAAAAAGAGAAAATCAACAGATGATTCAATGAAAGTTGACTTTTTTTAACAGATTTGCTGAATAGCAATCGTTTAAGCTACTAGTAACTTTTTTGTCATCATCATCACCTGATTTTCACATAAAACATAAAAAAGAGAAAAGGAATGTGTATCACTTTACATGTTTGTAATGTCAAAATTAATTTTTACCAAAGTTTATCATTGGACATGTCACATCTAACCATGGCAGATGCAGCTATCTAATCCTTCGATAGTATCTAGATATTTGGGGGGCAAATAAGGAAAATAATTGCTTGCTGGTGACTCCACTGTGGACCCCACATAGGAGTTTGAACACAGATCTGCACAGCTGAGCACATGTACAAACAAGGTACACAGAGCCCCTCTCTCATGTATGCTGAAACACTGGTGAAAGACTCCATCTGCTTTGCAGATGTCCAGGATTGCATCACTTGTCTCTTGAGCCATGAAGTGCCAACTCTCGAATGCCATATTAAAGAAGTAAACTACTGCACCAACCCGTGAAGCACATCGTCACAGAAAATGTCACTGTTAACACTGGACCCGTTCCTTTCCCCCACATGAAAAATTCACTGAAAAGATTACGGAGGTTTCTTCTTGCACAAGCAAAAACAATACAAGCATGTACATATGCTGCAACATAGCCACAAATGTATGCGTGACCACATGATATGTGACATGTACACAAGATCAGAGAAAGAGACTGCAATGTAATAGACACAATGTCCTTATATTCAAACCAGGCTCTGCCCCATTCCAAGACTAAACCGTCATGCTACTTCAGGGCATCAGGAAAGGAAATGAATGGCAGCCTTTTTTCTCTTACAAACCAGTATTACTACATGTGGTGAAACTAAATTGCACAGCCTGTACCGCTGCCGTACCCCTCTAGAATTACTGCACTCATACATTTCAGTTTGCAATGACCTAATTATGGAACAGAGCGGAAGTGTGGGAGCAGGAGGCCTGGTGATGTCACCCCACCACACTGGCTTCTGGGAAATCTGGTGACAGTGAGTTCCACCCAGTTTAGATTGAGTGTCAGTTTTCAGAACAGGCAAAAATGTTCAGAGACAGCAGTGGGATTGCTTTGGCTTCTGAACTGGCGTGGAGAAACAGCTCTGTGCATTAGGAGCTGTTTGCGGTTTTCTGGTGTGAAAGCCTGCACATGCAGCCCTCACATCTTAAAACTGCTGGGACAGACATCAACTTTACCACACCCCGATGCCCACAAACTTTCAGTAGGGGATGAAAGGACAAGCTTAAGTAAACATTGCCATTTTTCTCCTAAACTCCAACCTCCCTCACTTAATACTCTCATGATTGCTTAGAAATCTGTATGAACAACTGAACTGAACTGACGCAGTTTACCTAACAATCCATCAGAAGTAACGGGCGTCCCGTGATCTTTGCTGCATGTGCTGACTGGTAGATCACAAAAGCACAGTGCCATGAATATTCTGAGCCAGTTTGGCACCGCCCTGTGCTCTTGGGGGCCCTCTAATGGTGTACCCTGGGACAAGCCATTTACCTCCTGAGAGTCCAGGGCTCCAGACACTCCTGATGCCTTTGTCAAAAATGCATATGTGTTCAGATATTCTTTTTATACACCAATAGCTTGGAACACGGGTCCAGACCAATTATACAAAGCAGTCTGACTTCATCAACATTGTATAAGACAGCAGTATTTGGAAACCTTTATCCTGATGCTGTGTATATATGCACTTCTATAGCCAATGCAGTTGAGAACATATCAAACAGAATTAAAGTGTATTCATGTCTTTAATACAACGTTATCTAGCCAAAATTTTATATCTGATGAATGCTGAACATTAGCATTGTTATACTTTGAGGATGCACATTTTTGAAATACAGTAATTTTATCCACATGTGATCAAAACAAATTCTTGTTAATGTGGCTAAATGACATATTGCAAAGTTTAACAAATATATCTATAAAGAAAAAGAAAACTTGCTATGTTTTATGTACTGTGCATATTGAAGCAAATCAGCATTTTTGGAAAACCTGCAGTCCAGTGATTTTCACATGTTAGACTAGGGTAGGGGTGACCAATCAGCACTAGAGTAAGGGCAACAATTTACCAGGGCAAAAGTAAAATAAACAATAAAAATAAGAATAAGAAATTACATTTATTATTGTGAGAAATGTCAATTATTTTGACTGTCCATCCATGTATTCTTGTCAATGTGAAATCTGGTACATTTAACAGTTGGCATGATGGGTACAAATGGAATGACTATTTTGCCAAACATACATCTACATCTGTTTACTTTTTCTGGTGAGATAACAATGGTACTACCAGCACCCTTGGCCCAAGAGTGCTCAAGAGTGCCCCCATGTTTGTCTACACTGTAACAGCATGTTATCGCTTTCATACAATGCAACAATAGCATTTATAATCATAAATTAATAATCCACTACCCATCAATGTTTTTCTGCACTCACTGGGCAATAGATTAGAAAACAGAGCTGCAAGTTGGCTACCCCTGTGGGATATGACTGAATATCCAACTCAGTGTACAAGGTCCACCTTATCTGCATTTTTAAATCATTTACCAGCTAGTTCCTTTCTGCATGTGACTTCTCATACTTTGTGCACTACATTTGTTAGGTAGGCACACAGACTAATACTTTTGACTTTTCAAAGGTCTCATTGGATTTCTCTACAGAAAAGTTCATAGTCTTTGACTTTATGCTAAATGTCCCACAAAGGCTTGCTCAGGGAAGAACTACAATAACAGAAAGTGACTGTATGTCAGACAGAAAAATACCAGAATGGCTTCAGTGACTTCCTGTAACTCTGGAGGACCATTTGCTATTGTGTACCCTGCAAGGTGGAAGGAAGACAGTGCTTTCTGTCAGCGTGAACAAAATATTTTAACTTTATAAACCTCATACAAAAATGATAGTTCCATTTACATAAATCAGAAACACAAACAGACAGCAGTGAATTCTGCGTGGGGGTAGCCTCTGTGCCGCGAGTGTGCGTGAGCTGCGCACGGCGGGGCCCGTGTGGCACCGCGGCCACGGGGAGCACAGAGCAGGATTTCTCCCTTAATCAGAGCAGCACAATGGAATGGCTAAAGCTGCCTTATCTCACCGCAATCAGATTAGAGAGGATTGCCACGCCGTTAAGCGCACGAAGCAGAGCCAGCCGGGGATCAAGATGATTTGATTAATATTCCTGATCATATTATCCTTTCAAAGACTTTAAGCAGCATAAATTGTTTTATTTGTATTTATTTGTTACATTCCCTCGCCTAAGGCTGATTTAAGATTGTTACCCCCCCCAACCTGCAATTCTCCAATCCCTCCCTCGCTTCCCACCCGCCTGCTCTTAGCGGTGATGTCACATCTAAAGGCTGCCAGATGGGGGCGCTATGCCCGACCACACAGCGCGGGACCTCTGCCTTCCTAATCTCATCAGAAGGAGCACGGCAGCAGTTGTCAGCTTCGGCGGGAGGAGTAACCGCGGCTGCTGGAAGTGGGTCGAGCTAATCATGCATATAATTGCATTTTGACATTTTGGGCTTCTGGGACTAGACCTTTGGATATCAGGTTATCCCGAAAACACTTACGTGATTAACAAATGAAAATGAAGGTTTACACTTAATTAGATGAGATATGTCTGAGGTCCAGGCCCAGGAATGAATTGCCCTCAATGGACGGTCAATACTGACAGTCACAGCAAGATGTGGGGGAGAAAGGGGAGGTGCTGTCCACGTATTTCAGAGCTCAGTTTTCCTCACCTCTGCCTGACGTGGCCAGCACATGCAAGGCACTGCAACACTATGCCAATTTGTTCTCTGTGGCCGGCGTACTCTTCGGTAATGGAATGATGGTGCACAGGTTTATCTAATTTAACGGGGGAGTGAACACACAGCCTCATTAGCTCATTTTAACTTCCTTGTTTGCTTATAGGTCTAATTAAGATTATTGCTCAAGTCCCTGGTGGCAGAGCAAGGAAAAAGAAACGTTTATCCACAGTTTCCCTGAACCACCCCCCTGGGCAATGAAATATATCATTTTTCAGTAAACAATGAAAAAAGGGAAGAAGAAAAGAGATGGAAGGCTAGCAATACTTTCTATGCTTAACCCTCAGTTCACTGCCATTGCTTTTCTTATGGGAGCAATAACTTCAGCACTAATGCTGAATGAATCTGTGAACCACTGCTTTGTAAGAATCCACTTCCGGACAACCCCGTGACTGGGACTATCTGGGACTGGTTGATCACAACTGCTCATTAGCTGCTATATCGTAACATTATTTACTGCTGAATTACACTCATTGCGTACATTCAGATGCAAAGGCATTTGGAAGGCAAATGCAATAGTTGGGTAATATGTGATTTCCTTTGGGGGATCTGAGCTGTTTATGACCACACAGTCGCCATTCCTCTGATTCAATGACCCAGATGGAGTCTTGGCACAGCGTGCGTCGCCATGGAACTGCTCCCTACACTCGTTCACATGCTGAAACCAGCCTCCTTGTACATGGATAAGTACTTCTGTGCGTTACTTATTAATGTCAGTGTTCCCCTCTGAGTCATAAAGTCACCAACTTCTCCCTTCCTTTTGTTCCTCCTGGTTCTCTCAGGTAGCCCGGCTCACAGCACACCGCGTAGGTGCCGCGGACCTCTCCAGCTCCGGGGAGAGGCGGCTTGGTGCAGCCCCTCTCACGCCCGCCACGTTTGTTTAATCTTAGCCTGTGCTGTAAATAATTCACGGGTCTGCGTCTGCTTTACCATGAGCCGCATTCTGCCCGGCCTGTGCAGCTCGCCCCTGTGATTTATTATTTAATCATTTGTAAGGCGTGCGCTCTCATAAGGAGAGAGCCGCGACTGTGGGAGAACTCATAAAATCACCTCTTGTTAGTTGTCCTTCTTTCATTCTTTGAAGCCCCCCTGTCCAAAGTGCGATTATCGATTTTTTTACCTCCTCGGAATAAACTCGGCCGCGCAGTCCACCAGCTGACGCTCCCCTCTGCCTCTACAAACTGGCAGCTTGACCCTGCTCTCGCAAACGCCCCTGCCGGTTGCATTTCACCCGCCAATCCTGCCCATCGATGGTAACAGTCATAGACCTCACATGAGGGAAACAATACAAACAGGAAGACAGGGCCAGTTTGTTTAGGCCTAATTTATAACCCATATAATAAAGGTGTGCTTGGAATAAACTGCCTTAAAATACTTGTGCCTCCTCATTCGTTAATCCCCCATTGTAATACGATGTTGGCTATCAGTGGTAGCACTGGTGACAACTGTATGTTGCACAATGGCTAAAAAGGAGGTGCAAAAGAAAAAAATAACATTGCTTTTATGTACAACCTGAGAGTGTATGCGGTGATGATACTTGTTGCTCTTGGGATATGCATTTAGTGTTTCTTCTCATGTTGTTGTACTGGATAAGAGCATCTGCCAAATAAATAATAATGAATACTAACATCCACAAACATCCACACCAGTACTGCCTGCCAGAGGAAAAGAATTTTCAGCAGTGACTGTAAGACGTGTGGCAAATAAACTGTAAGGCGAATCTAGCAAATAAAGCTTACAGTTTCCAGTTTTCATTAAATGAAACCTAAATAGCGCACTGAACCTGCACAAATTTAAGGTTAACATATGATCTATATAACATAAGCTTGTGAAATAAGTAAATGAATGGTCTAGCAGTGTAATACAATAATACAAATTAAAACCCCCAGACTTCATTCTGCACAAACACAGTCAAAAACAACACAGAAGCAACACTGCAACACTTCCATTCACTTAACGCCGGCTGTGGGCCAGCCCACCTTCAGGTGTGTGTGAATCTGGGTGTCTGGGAAGAGGCGTGGGGATCTGTCAGGTTCACAGCCACATAAAGGACAGGATAAAGACGAGGCCTGGCCCGGTGCCACCAACCGAGCTGCCCCTCGCGTCTGAGTCCTGAAGCCTCTGCAGCGGCCGTCAGAGGAGAAGGAGAGGTGAGGGGGGACACAGCTGTCACTGCTGCGCGCTCGCATATGGCTGGGTGTCCACGCGACACACAGATAAATGACACGGAGCTCTGCACCTCCGCTCCGAGACACCGCCTCAGTGGCCCTCCGCTCCCTGCCAGGAATTTCCTCCTGCATTTTGCATAGATAACGCTCTTCATTATTAAAAGCTTCTTTCTTGGGATGTGGCGTGCGCATTGAGAGGCGATGTGCACTCTCCAAACAAGCTACGCCTTAATTATGCATACTGAGACTACAGGCGCTTTAGCTCAGTATGTACTGTGTGTGCGCGCCGGTGCTAGTCTCCCAGGAACTGCAGGAAAATTGCTCTGAGTGCAAGGTAAGGATATCTGTATATCCTTACTGTTAATGCCAAAGAAAGTGTCTTTGTTTCTTCTCATATGGGTTTATTCCCCTATGCTTTATTTCTCACCTTCAGCTGAATATAGTCAGATTTGAAAGAACACGTAAACAGAGTAAGTGTAGGAAAGGCAGATTCAGTACTGAACCTGATCCACCCACTGTCTTATTCAACTTGCATTGTGCGGGCACAACAAATGGCTTTCTACTGTTGTTGTTTGTTTAGCCAAGTAATACTACATGACAACACTTCAAATTTAAAGGGTGAAGTCCCCAGAAGAGACAGCAGCATTGAAACAATTAAAGGCATTGTGTTCACAATTCACACCACATTACCTCTCCATGAAAATCACAAGCGCCGTCTCATTTAGGGGATTAGAATGGATTAAAATTCCCTTTAATGTTCATGAGAGTGTGCTTCTCTCCATATGTGTTCACTTGAGTTCATTTCACTTGAGTTCTGTTTTTACACAAAACTGTATTATAGCAGTGTGCATCACATCAATAATTTCCTTGTGTCTGAGAGATGCAGCAAGACAAGGATTTTCAGCTTGATTGAGTTTTCATCTTAGACTTAGGAAATGAATAATTTAGCTCAAGTGTGCATGTGTGTGCTTTTGTTTGTGTGTAGTGCTGGGGAAAAAAACACCTAAAAAACAAAAGATAATGCGCTCCTCTATGAGCTAACCAGTCACCTTTCCTCCAAAATGTGAATTATTCCAAGTCACTCTGAAGCCAAAAAATATTTTTCCCCATTGTGATATCACAGGGCAAGTTCCAAAGCACCTTCATCTCTTAGTTTACCTATTTTTTGGTTGGTCACTTCAGATTACAAAACATTGAGGAAATTATTCTGTGACATATATCAGGGCGGTGAATACATGTCCTGTATAGATATCACAACAGAACAGAATACTTTTTTCAGAATACTTTTCTCTAATAGTAGGAAAGAAAATAAAGTTGTGGGATGGGGATGTTTTGGGGTGGAGTTTTTCTTTAAAGATTTAAAATTTGTCTTTGTGCATAAAAAACAACCCTTGGAGGTCAAAGAGCACCATTCCCAGAAGCAAAATTCCAGCAATTATTCACGGGAGAGCCACTGGGCTATCTGGGCAACACGTCCAAGCCCTGGAGCAGGCAGCAGGCACTGACAGCCCATTATGGATGGCTTGTGTGACAGATTAATATTTCAATGCAAATAAATAAAGGATGCGCGGCATTTTCCCTCCGATTGCCTTTTCACAGCTGAGTGCCCACTGCTGGCTTGGGATATCCTGTCCAAACAGGGCCGGCTCTGCCGTCCCAGAAGGCCTCAGAGACGAATAGGACACAGGTAATATTCCATTTTCAGTCTGGAGGTACGGAGAGGGCACGAAATTGGCGGTGCTGGGGCGAAACAAATATCAAACCCCAAAATTGCGTGTCTGAATTTACTGGGCAGGGAGTTTGTCAGCACATTGTTCAGTGCTTAATTACTGCAATGTGTAAAATGCATGTCATATGTTAATGACTTTTCATAATGCTACCTATAAGGTGATTACAGGCCTTCTCTGGGGATGTGTAAAAAGAATATGTTTCATTTAATACTAGATTAAGTGTATTAAATGTCTGGTGCCTTAATAGGCGTTGCTAAGAGTCATCTTGCCCTTCCCTATATTTTTTATGGATTACCTCCGAAGAGTTTAGTAGGACGCTCCCCATCCCAAAGGAACACGGTGTGATAATTCAATTAGTGAGGCAATTACAGGCTCTTCCTGTGGTTACCATCGAAAAGAGGCCAGATGGGATTCCAGCTACCTTTTTCCGCTCTCCTTCCCACACTCCTTCTAGAGCAGTGTGGCCAAACCACAGGAGCAGAAAAGCTGCGGTAATTACCCAGTAAAAGCTCAACCACACCGTTCAGAAGGATGACCTCAGCCATAAGCAGATCCGACTCATCTCCTCCTTCACACCTCCCACTCCCTTGCAGGCAGACGTGCATTTTTAGTGTAAATTTAATATTTCCTATGTGACCTTGGGTAAAGTTTTAAGACACTTGCCTTAAATGACCTTTCAGATGTGGAGTGAATTTTGATAGTTTTATCAGGAGAATTTAACTTCTATTCAGTGAAAATAATCAGCGTCAGCTGGCAAGGATAGTGTTTTTTTTTTTTTTTTTGCTTCTTTGGATTATTACATGAGTGGAAAGAAGAAAATGTAGTACATACTTAATACGAAACACACATTCACACAGAAACACACACACAGAAACACACACACACACACACACACACACACACACACAGACAGAGGACTTGACCCACTCACACCATTAACTGAAAGACCAGCAGCCAGGCAACCTGCAAACAAAATGTCCAACCCAGGTGACCTTGTGCTGATGGGAATAATATTCGGGCTGAGCAGCTGCAGATGGATGATGTGGCCTTTCTACACCGGCTCCTCAGCAACAGAAAGGGTTTCCTCAGAGCTCTGAAACTAATAGACAGTAGAGCAAAAAACACAGAGAACACAAGAGACTGAGTATGAAAGCACTTTTCCCCATCCCCCACCCCCCCCCCCCTTTTTACAAAAACATGTTGAGCGGTGTTAGCATTGAGATAAAAAAGAACAATAAAATATTAATCGAAGTGTGCTTTGTTCTCTGCGCAGGGAGATAGGCTGAGTTCCTGAGACTGGATTACAGCAGCCAGGTCTGATTAATTAGGAGGGTCTCTGAGCTGAGGAACAATCCTGAGAGACCGCTGATTTCCACGGAGAGCGCAGGGCGTTCTTTCTCTCTCCACTCTCTCCTTCGCTCCCTCCCTCCCTCTCTCCTCACTGGTCCCATGTTGCCCAAGTTCTTCCCTATTCACGCAGTGTTTGCTCTTCCTAATAGGCTGCTGCTGCTCTGCTGCCTGCTCTCGTCTATTCACTGACAAACAAACCAGGGTGGTACGCAGCGTTTTACCCGGGGCCAGTGCCTTTGTGAGGGGAAAGCACTACATACTTCGACAAATGTTTGAATCGCGCCTTCAGCAGGGAGAGACTGGCGTGCCCCGACCGTCCTGCCTTCTCCCTTCCAATGCGCTGTCTTCCTCTTGGTGTAAAAGCGGATCAAATAGAGCCAGGCAAGCAGGAGAGCCAAGCACAGGCCAGCATGAGGAGCAAAGCCTTTCACTCTCCCTGCATGTACAGAACAATAAAGCCAAAAAACACGCCAGGATTTATAATTGGTATGGTAATGCCACCACATTAGCTCACTTGGCTCTTAAGAGTTATTCTGATGGCATTTGGTCAGGGGAGTGTCACAAAATAGCTATATAAAAGGTAACCCTAGGGGCACCCAGGGTAATTTTGTAAGCAATGACTTACTGAAAGTATTCCTGGGATACATTTTTTTACAAGCTTTAAAGACAACATATGTTTCATGTACCAAATGGATAGATGTTGTAAAAAATCAGGCACAATCCAAAGTATTCTCACAACTCAGTCAAATGCAAGGGAGTTTTTTTTTTTTTTTTTTTTAAACCAAATACTGACATTGGAGCCTTTGAGACTGGAGAGCCTTGTCCACAAACTGACTCTTAATGGTGAGGACTGGACAGCTGCACTATGCTGTCATCCTGTATTCTGTATCACAGGTGATGACAGACCCATGCTGGTTTGAACTCTCTGTGAATACCTTCCCATCTCTACAGATCAAACTGTCACCAACAGCCTTGGCTAGGCCAATCTCCTTAGGGCCACAATTATCACTGTCACATCAAGTGTCAACTTCCTGCTATCAGTTCTCTGATGATGTAGATGCTGGGTGTCCATGTCATCACTGCAACACACACACACTCTGCCAACAAACTATACATGGTCACACTACTATGCAAGTTCTCTGGCTAAAGGTGTTTAGAGCAGCTATGATACTCAACTCTCTCCCTTCTCCACCTTGGTAAGGTTCTCACTGAGGTTGGGTGTTTGTCCTATGGCCCCACCCTGAAAGTATCTCATTGGTCCATATTACTGGACATCATGGGTTAGTGGACCAGAAAGCAGCCTATACTGGCCAACCCAGCGTGTGTAATGCCACTATACTGTCCTGAGAATGTCAGAAACTTGGGCAGGAGGGGCAGACTAGTTCCTTAACCCCAACCCTAAGGCTTCCCCCTACAGCCATTTCATTGGATGTTTCAGCCGCTCAACTGGAGGAAGCAAGAAGGAATCAAACCTTGCGCTGCAAAAACAATGTCTGGAAGACATTAAATGTCTAGAATAAGAAACCACAGCAGAAAGTCGAAGTTTGTCAATCTGAAAATAAATGATTCAGTCTTGGTGACCAAATTTGTATCTATTCATGTAGAATGTAGTTCAGTTCAGTTGTCATGCTGGCTCAGACAATGTTCAGCTCATTGGCATTTTGTCATACTCAGAAGACATTTCAAGATATTTTTCCTTCAAATTTTCTATACACTAGAGAGAAGGATAGTGTCTCTAATGTTTTGTCTGACAAGACAACTACGACATAAACCCTTCTTCACCAAGTTGTTGTCAACATTGACGCAACCCTTCAAAGATATGAAATATTAATTCCCTGTAATTTTTCCTCAGTTGATTCATCTGTTTTGGTTAAAAACAGAACACTTCAAATGGAGGTCGATGGCATTAGAGCTGACAAACAAATCAGCAGATGAGATTGAACAAGGCGTAAATCCTTTTATTAACTCTCTCAACTGCAGGAGGCCCAGGCATGGCCCCTCCCTGCCAAGATGTAAACCCATAAGCCCTTGTCACAGACCCACTCAAAGGCCACCGCAATCTGTTTGCGGCCCTGTTTCCGTCTGCGCTGGCTGACATCTCCTCCTCTACTTTTGTCCCGGTGGTCTCCCAGGACCCCGCTGGCGTGCTCAGCCTTGCTTTGGGCATTTATTAAATATGCACCTTCCAGTCGGGTTGAAAAACTCCAACTAATCTCGCCAGAGACGAGGGACCTCCACATATGCAAATCTACATCTGTTCCCCTTCAAAGGAGAGATTCTCCTGGATTAGCCACAGAAGATCCCCCCCCAACCCGCACCCCGCCCGGGCGTGGCCACAGCCAATCAACCAGAGAGCATAACACCCCCACCACCAATGCCCACCCCCGTCCCCCCCAATTCACCCCCACCTCAATTAGGCCAACGACACCTGATTGCACTGACATGACGCCGTGAGATGGAGCTTAATGCTTCCTTGCAGGGCGCGGGCCACGGGGCCAAAGGACCAGCAGCTCCCCATAAGCCGGAGAGCAGGAGAGGCAGTCAAGTGCCTCTTCAGACAGTCTCACAGCCGGCAGCATATGGAGCAGCACTGGGAAAGCGGGCGCCCTCACAGCACCAACACATCATTACTCAGGTTATTCAACACAGGATTACCGCGTCTCCCCTCGTCGCCGATGGCAATAAAAGGCTCGGCGCTTGAGACAGCTTCATCGCCATAACTCAAGGTCGGGAACGATGGGCACACCTGACAGGGGAGGGGGCTTTCATGTCTGCGTTTCCTTCCCAGTTTCTGCATGTTCTCCGATGTGATCACTCACAGTGCCTGCTGTTGCTTAGAAAGCAATATGCCTTTCTTCCCCCTGCACCCACTGAAAGGAAGCCTTATTTATCTTTACCCACATGACAACATATTCATATTAGTCTGCAGTAAGTGTAGACACAGCACCTGAGACAAAGGACTGGCAAATGGCAAAAATGGGCCAGAAACATGCATAAAGCATGACCAGGGGGTGGGTCATTTTTTTTTTTTTTTTTTTTTTTTTTTTTTTTGGAACCTCACTACCTGCCCCCAGTATCATGACTTCCTGCACATGCTGTCACAGCTTCCCATTACTGGCTCCCCCTGTCTGCGCCTGCTGATTTATGCATGCGTCTGACCTGGGAGAGCCATTCTCTACAGGCTCCACCCTGGAGGGAGCGCTCAGGAGTACCTCTGTGACACAAACCTGGCGTACGCTGTCTGACAGCCGCAGAAACATCACTCCTCTAAGGGAGGGTGAACCCCATCTGCTAGATCTCCTCATGTGTCCCCACGTCCAGTGTGGATTTCCTGGACTGGGGAGTGGTGCCCCCTAAAGGTGATGGCACACACCAATCTCTAGCACATTTTTCTACAAGCATATATTTTGTAATGGTGCTAGTTAAAATGGCGCCAGCTGTTATGCAAAACAACTTCCACGATATTAACAGTCGCAATGAATAGGTCTGTAAACAGAGAAGACTGAGCGAGGGAAAATGATTATAGAGAGACACAAACAGCACAGAGAGGGCTTTGAAGCTGGAGGGAGAGTACCGGTAGATAGCGTGGGAGTGGAGAGGAGAGTGGGAGTGGGGAAGATGACTGGAGACAAGGGTGAGTGGCTGTAGAGAAGACAGTGAGATAGCTGATGAACGATAAGCAGGGAGAGAGTGGGGGGTTAGGAGTGGTTTATGTACAGTGGGTAAGGGAGACACTGCCTTTGAGAGAGGGAGTGTAATATGTCTACAACACCAAACTTCACCTACAGCACTTAATTCATGACTGAACTCCGGGGATTTCAGAGTGGGCCTGTGGGTTCGGCAGACATTGGAAATTGACAAATCAGAAATCGCAAAGATGGCTGATCACACAGAAGGGAAAAAGGCAGCAGCAGGGAAGGTATACAAGACACTATTAACTACAATGGCTTGTGAGTGTTGGTTTTTAAACCCTGTGAAACTCACCCATGTGTGCAGACAAAGTAGGGAGGAGAGGAATGGACTAGTGGGTGAAATGAGCAAAGCACAAGAGGAAGAAAGAGGATTTGTCACATAGTTGGCAGTGTGCTGCTACAGATAGAAAACCCTGATCTCTGACAACAGGGCCAGGGGCAAAATGTCATCTGGGAATCACACAGCCTCATATTACTCATTTCAGTTCCAGCCCCCGTTGCTGAGACCACTGGGAAACCTGCCTCTTGCTGCACTGTTTGATCAATCATGTGTACAGAGGTGTATCTGTAATTGTTCAACAAATATTAGTATACTTTTACTGTCACATACTGAATATTCCCAGGGCAACTCAAATAAAGTGGCTGAACAGATTTTGGAAATGTATTTGTAAGGAATAAATTCTTAAGGATGCATTCAAAGATCAGGCACTGTAGTAATTAAGAATCAAGTAAAGAAAATTAAATACATTAGAAAGACTAAAAAAACAAATCTCAAAAGAGCCAATGAAAAGAAATCCTGTTGACAAAAAAAATGAAATACAGTACAGCATAGGGATCATTTTGAAATTATACTTAAAATTTGTTGTTATTGCATTACAATATTTTGGTATGAAATAAAACACCACATAAAGAATTTTCTATAGCAGTGTTTCCCAACCCTCTCTGATCAGCTTGTTATTAAGCAGCTTTAGGAGTTCATAATGAGTTGATCATTTGAATCAGCTGTGTTGGAGCAGGGAGAGATCTAAAACATGCAGGACAAGGGGTACTCCAGGAGAGGGTTGGGAAACACTGCTCTATAGTATGTAGTACTGGATAATGACATGACAGTCTGCAAATTTAGGAACAATACTGTTACAATACATGCATAAAGGGACACTGAGTGAATGAGCTGAGGATAGTCTTCATTACATGTAATTCAAACATTCATATAATTATCTCACAATGTAAATCCTGAATAATAATACCAAGTGTAAGTGCTCTAACATGTAACTTGTAATATCTAACATGTAACATCTAATATTATCCTATCATTTTCGGGCAAAGTGCACATTGCTGACTAATAAATTTGTGTGAAAAAATCTAATTTGGTAATGGAAGTTGTTTAATTTTCTACTGTTTTGTTAACTTGTTTAATGAAAGTCTATTTTTTTCATAACCCCCAATGTAGGCTGTAAAATGTTACACCGCTTGAACTTCTCTGTGAAAAAAGGTAATGGAAATGTTTGAACAGATACATACAATTAAAGTGTCTGTGCGCCCCAGTAATGTAAAATGACAGATGGGTATTGTGTTCTGTACTACATTATAAAATACACAATGGATTAAGGTTTTTTCTTAATTGTTTAATTTGACACCCATGACTTTTATTGCACATTTTAAATGATTATTATCAAGCCTGATTGTGTGACCTTCCCGTGAAAATGAACATATAAAAACTGAAAATATATGTAACAATATTATCCTTTATAATGAACATGTCTAAACATTCTATAACATTTTTAAGCAGCAAAATGCATGTACATTGTACATATTAGTTCAGATCCTTTAAATTCGCATTTTAAATCTTTTAAATGCAGAAATTATTTTACCACAAAAACAATCAATCTTTTGTGCCATTAATGTTTTGTAACCAGTCTTCCCTCACCTGGCTGAACATAATTTTTGAAGTTGGTGAGCTGAAAAAATCATACATCATTCTAGAATCATAATGATCCTTTTTATATAACTGACTAAAAAACTGCTTGTAAAGTGGAAGGTAAAAAGGCATTTGGTTAAAAAAAAACATAATGTCACCATACTGTGGGAAATTTTAATAATCAGACATTAGAATAGTGTAAGGATGGCAGATTTGCATGTTTAATTAAGATATCATCCTTTTCATGGCTCTTCACAAAATAAAAGAATGATCCAAAAGCTGCAGAGTCAACAGTGGCTCTAATAACAGTTCTTTCTACTGAGATTAAAATGAGAATCAGTGGATGAAAAAGAGAGAGAGAGGGATGAGACAGGGGTTGCAGAGAACTAATACGCTGAAAGAGCCTCAAATCTTTTAATTAACACCCTGCGAAAAGCACATTCTTATTCCATCAGGCTAATAAAAGTGAGGGCAGAGTCTTTGTTGTCGATGTTATCAAGCCTGTGCACTCAGCGCAGGGAGAGAGAGAGAGAGGAGAGAGAGAGAGAGAGAGAGAGAGAGAGAGAGAGAGAGAGAGGGAGAGAGAGAGAAACAGCTAATCAGGTTTCTGTAAAGGCAGTTTCTCCTTGCCAGTCCACCATCGCTCATTAACTCATGCCTGCCTAGTAACATTGTTACAGTGTTTGAAATCCACCAAAGGAATGGAGATTTTCCTTAATCCTGCCCATCAAAGGTACCACACTCACGGCAGTGGCGCTATGTCCCTGGATTAGGATTCCCTGAGTGAGAGAGAAAAGCGAGGGGGGAGGGGAATCCACACTTTATTTTAACCATTTCGAATTTAAAAGGTGACACATCTCAACTCCACGCGGCGGAATGGGGATGACAGATGCACCGTACATTTAAATAATCTGGCGGTTTAGGTTACATAATGATGTCATGGCAATTTCTACACGTATGTCAAGGTTTGTGGGGAGCATCTCAGACTCTTCCAGGCTTATTGAGATGGGGATAAGCACAATTAGCCAGGCCTGCTCTGGCTGGTTCAAATTTGCAATTCAAAATAACTTTTGTAAAGAACATTTGGCTCTCATGAATACAGAGTTCCGTAACAGCATTTCAATTTCTCGAACAAATACGACACAACGTTTGTTTAGAAGCTTGGCCCTGCACTGATGCAATACAAAGCCCAAGGGCAGTATTGTTCCTTGTTGGCGCTTCCGGCTTGTCACTGCACTACAGTGCAACACAGTGGATATGTCGCCATGTTTTATGCTGCAGGACAGCTACTGCTCATACACACAGTCGGCAATATCTTCCTGTGCAGCACACAATAATTATTTACAGATTACATATGTGGCATTTTAGCAACTGCACTTCTGGCACTGGATCGCCTAGTAAAAATCCATGCTTGCTGGCAGGATAGCTCTTGTGACAAAGACATTGTGTTTACAGCCCCTTTGCTCCTCTCTGTCTCCACTAATGAGCTCCTATGACGAATGCTCTCAGTTTCCAGACCCGTCAATATTCTTGAGCTGGGAAGCATCTTGATTGGCAGAATTTGGCAGTGATAAGAGATCGTGTGCATATGGAGAGTGATTTGTGGGACACATGGGCACAGTGGTACGCTGGCTCTTTGAGCTCGGTGTGAAATTGCTCTGGAGGGGGGGGGCAGTGGGTCCTGGGGGTGGCGAGGCAGGTTAAACCAGTTAAGGGTGGCAGACCTCCCCGCCGATGAAAGGGGACCAACACAGATCAAACTGAGCTAAAGCTCCACAAAATCCCTGATACAAAGGAATTCAGACATTGGGCCGGGGCAAAACACCGGCTGCCAGAGAGGTCTTGCCGCAGACCTGGAACGCCGATGGAAGGAGCAACGCCAGAGAGCAAGTGCCTAGAGCGGAGGGCGGCCGCGTCGAGACGCATCACCTTGTAGGAGATTGCTGTGTTTGTTCAGCCTAAAAGAGGGAGTCTCAGATCCAGCGGTGGGGCTGCTCCCCCGCAGCTACAAAGAAGAATAAATATGTGATTATCCGCATCTGCAGGCTCTTAGGCAATCTTGCCTTGTTTATTCTGCATTTTACCATTTTTCCAGGGCTGTGCGGTTTTGAAGAGAGAAATGGCTGCCAGCCGCAGAGAAAAAAAAAGCTGTTTTTATTGTTTTATCAGACGAGATGGAAAGGGACTCCATCACTCCCCTCTCTGACAAGTGATGGCTTCTCACATTAGAGTGTGGCACTTTGCCAGTGCGTGTGTCGTTTGTGTCTGAAGGTGTAATAACAGGGAACGAACAAGTGGTTGCAGTGCTTAAAGACTCAATTTTCCTGAGACGTGAGCAAAATCGCACAATTAATGACTTAAATTGGGGCAGCATCAAGCCCTTCTTAACACAATAAACATGAGTTCTATTACCATAAACTGTCCTCAGTCAGGACAGCTGATGGGAAAAGAATAATTGTACTTACTATGGGGCTTAATTTGGGTTGCTTTTCAATTATATGGGACAATCAATTTTCCAACCTGTTTCAAATTATTTCAAGAAAAACAAAAACATTCTTCACTTTATTTTTGTTGGTTGCTCTTTTTTTCCCCCTCAGGTAAAAGTTCAGCAAATTATAGCTTCAGTTTGTGTGAAAGGCACTGAAGTAGCTGTCAGAAACCATTCCTGTCAAGGTTTACGGCAGAAAGAAAAGACCGATCAGGCTCCGAGTCAAAACAGAACAGACCCGAGTCGCTTCAGTAATTATCAAAGCATGAAAGAATAACAACATAAGTGTGAATGCAAAACAAAGAGCCGTTCAATCTGCTAAAACTTACAGCATTTTTATGAACCATATCATTTGTCGGATGACAGACGCGGCAAACAAAGTGGAAGATAAGCACGGCGGGTGCTAGGCAGTTGCTGTGTCTCCGAGAAGCCCCATGTGGTGCATTTAGGATGGATATGGCAACAGAGAGTGTAAACCCAGCTCCTGTAATAGACCCGGTGTTATCAACGGGAGCACTGGGGTGACGTTTGACTGCAATACAAGTCCGTTCCGTGTAAGCTCACAGCTTAAGCATTTTGTTATTAGTTGTTAGCTCAGGACTCCTGCAGATAAACTCACAGGCGCAGGGTCTCTGCGGAGGCCAAATGAGCCTGGGGCCTGTCAGATGGCTGCTGGGAAATGATGAGTCAGCCCCCGGTACGCCACAGTGAGGTTCCAGCATGCCGTTGGAATGGTACTGTCGGCAGATTTGCCATAACCCCGGGGTTATCGTGAAGGGCCGACGGATTCGGTGGGAATGTTCGACTCCATCACCTCGTAATCATGACTCCTGCTGGCTGCCACCTCGATGAGGGGCACACGATCCCTCCCCATTACCCTGCTCTGGGCCGTATGGTGATGCAGAGCAGACCAGCTCAGTTTGTCGGGGGGATGCGGCGTGCCTCTTGGCACCCTGCTGCTGACGGACTTGGCTGTGGAATCTGAAATCACAGGAGAGAGAGCATGCACGTGCACACAGCCAGAACAAACACACCCAACCCGTCTCATGCAGAAACAAGAGCTCACTGATCACAGGTTCAATCCAAATGATTGCTATACGTGCCACAGGAAAAGGCATGGTTTTAATAACTCAGGCTCTGGCTACACCAATGATTGCCTTAAACAACGATACTTATTAATGGCACGGTCTTATCTTCAGGGTGAAAGAAAAAGCTTTAAAAAGTTACTATAACAGCAATTACAACATATGTGCAACCAAAAAAAACCCTGAAATTAATTTCATTAAATCCACAAGGAAGAACCATTTTTTGTAAGAAAGAATCGTCAGAAGAAAGAACAAAAATGGCACCTGTCTCTACTCAAATTCCGACCCACAGGGGTAATTCTGAGTGTGAGTGAGTCAGTCAGAGCATAAAGACTAACATTAGAGACTAACAAATGCTGCACTTTCTAAAGGTAAGTACTGCTCACTGTCATAATAACAGCAATTGAGGAGTGTGGGAGGGTGACTAAAACTGTCCCCTCTTTACTTTAAGTGGCGGGACTGCCGCCTATTTTTCGACTTGTTTGGATAATGTTGGCAAAGAATTCCCATCCAATAGTATACTTGCCTCACTCCAAGCAGCTATTTAAACTGCAGTCAGATGCTGTTTGTCTGTAGACTGTGTAGGCCAGATCCTCCATTATGGTTTGTCGTTCTGCACGCTTCTGAACCCACCCATTTATTTTGGTTTGTCCCAGACTATATTTACCTACATCTGACAAGTTAAACTTGAAAAAGAACATGCATAAAGTTACATGCCCAATGCCACTTTCTGAGCATATAAATCATACCATTCCAAAAAACAGCATTAAGCACATCCCACACAACATCTGTGCTGTTTTTATTTTTCAGTTCTGCATTATACTGTTGAGTGCTTTGAATAGAAAAGACTGTTCCTTTCAACAGGCCTGTTCTACTACAGGACAGTGCAGTAGGGCAATTCAATGTCTTCATCCAATGTCACTTCAAGTAAACCCAATATCCATACTGGGCCACTGGGTAGGAGGAAATAAGCATGCTCTTTATGAAAGTTTACATGTAGATTGAGGTTACAACTGTTATGGTAAGTAGCGAAAGGAACCCGAATATTTGCCTGGAGTTCTTATACAGGCACGGAGACACCCTCAATGTCAACCCCTTGCGGCTGCTCTTGGATTCTGTCACAATGGGGGCATTATTTCACACCTCTAATTTATCGCTGTGGTCAGACCAGTGTATAAACATTGTGACAGATGTCATTATTTATGTGTTGGAGTTGGTCTTGGACGTCGCCACTGCCTCCGCTGGACTGTAATGAATCTGAACGTGAAAGTTCACCTCATTAACATAAAAGCAGGCAATTATTCAGGCGTGAAACGCCAGGCGTGGGGAGCGGGGCAGGAGGACAGATGGCTGTGATTGCTGGAGAGGTCGGGCCCCTGTGTCCAACTGTAGACCACAGGAATGTAAGGCCCCAGCAATTTATTAGTTTATACAGCTTAGTCCTGCCACTTCACTGAAACAGACCCTGGGCAATTGTAACCAGGGCAGGTGAGACTGCCACCCTTGGATACAGTAATCACATTACATTTTGAGCACGCTCTTTCCACCTCTCTAACACATGCACACACTCTGTATCTCTGTATTTCTCTGAGCAACTGTTATATTTGCTCTGAATCCTACTCCCAATGCTGAAGATGGGAAATAATCAGCCTGCCTATATTCCCTGAGCACTTAGTGGAGGAGACACAAGTCAGAGGTCATATCGCAGTTGCCTTAACCTCAAGCTGTGGGCCCTGCTGCTCTTAAAGTGACAGGTCATAAAGGAGAGCCTGTTCCGGGAGCCCATCAGTGCACTCAGCTGCACGCTCATCCACAGAGAAATCTGCAGCATCAAAGTGGAGAGGGATCTACTCTAAAGGGCATAAGTGAGCTGTAACTAACTTGGAAGCCTTAATGATGCAAGATGTGGGTAGCAATTCAGAGGATGAATCAGAATTTCTCAGTGCTCCAGTATATCGTCTAGATATAAATTATTAACCACCTATCATACCCCCATAGTATGAAAATAAATACATATGAAGAGCAGGGATGAAAAGAGCAAAGATACTGAGTGGAATGCTGATGTCTGAGGTGGACTGTGTACCCACTGGGAATAGCAGGTATTGCTGTGAACTAATGAAATTCTCTCCGATACAGGACTCTGTCTTTTAACCCCTGCCAAATATCTCTCATATCAAAATGGATCCACGTCAGTCTCAATAAA
This sequence comes from Megalops atlanticus, assembly GCA_019176425.1. Lineage (NCBI taxonomy): Eukaryota > Metazoa > Chordata > Actinopteri > Elopiformes > Megalopidae > Megalops > Megalops atlanticus. Next base: position 22,311,724 of record CM032885.1, on the reverse strand, counting down.
ATTTCAGATCATGACCATAATATGCAAATCCAGACAGAGTGCTACACTACACTTTTTACTGCAGTGACCACTAAACTCACAATGTTCTTTTTATCAGTCTTTTCAAAAATATGCCTTTTCAATAATCAGAGTTGAGGACAAAGTGCACTGCTGTTACATCTGTACTTTTATTTGTACAGACATGAATCCATGTGCAACATCCATGCATTTCTCAAGCATTTTGATGGCTGTATATCAGATGAATCCAACTGGTTTACCTAAAAATCAGAAGTTTAATCAACTGCAGTGAAACGATTTCGTGGACTGGTCATTTTCCTCTGTACTGTGACCTGATGACCTAAAGTGACCTTTGTCCTGGATACACACAGCACTAGATATTTATCCCCCCCTCCCCAACACTGTCAGTCTGCCTGTGTTCATGTCCAAAGGGGTGACCACATTAGCATGATCACACACAGGCCTACAATAATCTTGGCAGATGCACATACCAATAAAAACAAACAATGAACCAGGCTTGGTATGTTCTGACCATCCTACGGCATGCATCTGCAGTGTATGGCAGTGTTTATTGTCAGAAATGTTCTACAGTATGGTGTTAGCAGCAACCTCTCATGGATTTCCAGGCTGTAGAGTCAGTGCCCTCTGTCTCTCTCCCTGACCGCGCTGTGCTGCTGATTTATAAGGTAGCTGCCACTGCTCTCGACTCTGCGTGGCTTTGCCATTAAAGAGCGGCACAGACCTCTCTGAATGTGGCCTTTGACGGCAGCGGAGACGGAGCCTGTAGACATGTCCTGTCTCACTCGTGCAACAGGAAGCTGGCGCTGGAGGCTTATAAATCAAACTTGCCCTGCATAGTGAGGCTGATGCGGGGGTGAAGAGGAGTGGTCAGGGCACCGACATGGGCCCCGCTGACATCGCTCACCTTTATATTGTTCAAGTTTCACTTCTGTTACAAGGCGCCCCCTGCAATTCCTCATCGACTGTCATCAGGATATGGAGAGAGGACTCCCGATTCTATTGAATCCCTATCTGCAGGTCCTGCTCTCCCTGCTCCTGGTGCAGTATCTCAAACCGGATCCCCTCGGAGGCTGAGAGGTACAGCTCCCAGGCTGTGACTGAAATGGACCAGAGTCCCAGCCGCAAACACAGAGGCTTCTCAAATCCGACAGGGGGAAAATTCTGCGGCCAAGGGCCACACTAGTGTCAGTTTGCAAACTCAGACAATGTGTTATTCATGCCCATTTTGTGTTACGGGATGAGTTTTGCTGCAAGAAGTTTAGCTGCCAAAAGAAACCTTAAAGAGTGGAATGAATAGACCCATTATCTCAGGAAGCGCCGCGACACCACAATAACTATATTTGCCACAAGCTACAATAAAACTGCAAAGGTACTGGGCCCAAAGCACAGGGGTGCAATCAATCTTGTTGAGGTTTGCTTTCGTGCAAGTGGGTTCAAAACCGTGAGAACATATCAAAACAAGTGCTGTGTAAGGTAATAAAACCATTTTGATGATGTCACCTCAAGGCCTGAGGTGAGGAACAGAGCACCCCCTGTTGAATGCAGTCTGACAGACACACACTGGTCTGTACGGGAACAAATTCAGGAGTGTGGGTGCCACCTGTCTACAATGTGGAGGAGTACATTTGTGACAAGAACTGATATCAACATCATAATGCTACTGCATAACTGAAGTGATAATCAAAAGCCAATCAGCATTTAGTTGGCACATTCTCCCAAATTCTTATATTCTGAACACTTGCAATAACCCCTTCGACCACAAGGGGGAGACCATCAGATCACGTCTAAAAAATATCCTACAAGCTTACAAACGACTTTGTCATTTGTGTGATTACTCCCATGGGTTAACCTGGTGTGGTGACAGATCCGCTGACTGACTGCTGGAGTTTCAGTAAAGCTGTGGGATCAGACCACATCAAATCAGCACACGGAGAAGACGGAGCTGCAGAGTAATGGCATTTCATGGGTATACCAGAAAAGAGCTCACAGCGTAACACATCACACATGAGCATATCATCATAAAAGTTACCCCAGTCTATGGTTTCACAAAGGGAAGCAGTATTGCAGGTTGAAACTATGGGGCCATTCTTCACAGCACCCATGTGATTAACAGTGTGTACAGAGGGCTGCATACACTTTTTATTGGCAACTTATTACTTAAAAAACCTTATCTTATAATCTTAATTTATCAGTAAGCTCTGGATGATGCAGTATAAAACTAATCATGTTGATTGCACAATTATCTTTTCTGTCGTGGAGGTAAAAGTCTTAACAAATGCAGGCTTGCTTAAAAAATAGCAAACAAAGGGGAAATTTATTATTATGAGGGGGAATTTTATCTCATCATCAGTTTCAAGCCCCTGCATGATCTATGGCATAGCAAAGGTACCCCAGACTTGATAGTAAAAAGTAATCTTCCTGAATGTTCAAAGTAAAAAAAAAAAATCCACACACTTGCCATTTTGCTACGGTATCACTGCAGAAATATATTAGCCCTGGAGGATGTCAGTTTCCCTCTACAGGTTGCTACTTATTGACACCCCAGAAATTTTTTGACCAGTAGATTGAGACCAGATTCAACTTGATTTCTCTTCAACTATTAATACTATTAATGCCTATGCATTAATTTCTTTCCAAAAAAATTTATAAAAATATTTTTTGGTTACTTTGAAGAATCTAAAATATAAGAGTTTTGATTTGTTTAACACTTTTGGTCACTGCACAATTACATGTGTTATTTCGTAGTTTTGATGTCTTTACTATTATTCTAAAATGTGGAAAACAATAGAATAAAAAGCATAAAAGTTGTGTCCCAAGTTTTGACTGGTACTGCATATCCATTCTCTTTCATAAATATAAAAAAGGCAAAGACACATTTTACATACTGCATTCTACATGGTATAATTTCATCAAGGAAACAAAAATCCAATTAAATTCTACAATATGTGCATGTGAAAAGCTGAGCTTTATGGATAAAAGAAAATTGAGTCTGTACATAGGTTTCCTAGTTCCACATAGAACAGACACTTTCCTTGCAAGCTTGTTGAGATGCTAAGCAGGGAAGCAGTAACAGGGCAAGTCCCAGAGCAATAATGCTGTACAACAATGTGTGCACACCAGAAACAGCGCAGGGCTAGACTGCTTTCAGAGGTTTGTTCCTCCTTTTTCCCTTTCTTCTCCCAAACACTACAAGGGCAATGGCAGGGGGAAGTGCTGTCCAAAAGAAAGCTCAATTTCCCTTTCATCCTGTGCATGTAGAGCAGAGAGAGGTAGGGGATGGGGAGGAGAGGGAGAGATTGAGCCGAGCAGAGCCAGTCAAAGGCTAGGCCGAGCGAGAGGTGAACTCCTGCAGAAGAGGAAACGGGGCCTGATCATTCCTCTCCAGCACAACTGTGGGGAGCTCCCGTACCAGAGAAGGAAATGTTCAAAAGTCCTTCTGCACAGCATGTTTTTCTTCTTTTCCTTTATTGACACACTGACTCCAAGGTAATGTCAAGCCTGGAGAAAAGGCAGATACATCATTGGTAAAGGAGAAGCTCCCTTTCTTCAGATGTAATAGGATATAATTTGGATTCATTTCGATCCTTAGCCACAAGACTGGATGCGGTATTGTTGTTGACCAAGGCATTTTTGCTCTGAAGCTGCTACCTCTAGGCTTAAGTTATACCCAAGCACCAGTCAACAAAGAGGAACAAAGGGATCCCTGTCAAAATCCTTTGATATTGAAGTCAAATATAAATGAGTGTTTGAACGAGAGTGCAGGAGAAGCCTTTCCTGAAACAGTTTTACTCTTGCCATTGTACTGCACATTCTTCTCTAGTAGACTGGAATTCTAAGAGCTATAATGCAAGCAGCTTTAATTGGAAAAAAATCACTTATTTTTCAAACCCATGTTCAAAGTGAAGTGAATGAAGTGAACGAGTCCCCACAAGCCCATTTATTTCACTCTGGGAAGTCATATTCCACTCAATGGGCAGTGCTTCACACAGCTCAGCAAGTATAAGCAGCCATGGTCACAAAGATGCATTTTCCAATCCAGGCCATTCCAGAGGCGCCCTGTTGGGTTCATGTTGAGTGAATTAGGTAGACAGTCCATCACACACATTGTTTCATGCTATCAAAGTTACAAGTGAATGCATTGTGTAGCTGTGCCATGCATAAACAACAGGACATTATTTTGTGCAAAGTAAGATGCAATGTGTACAGTGGAAATACTATCTGGAAAGTGCTGGGCATTCATCTTAGCTACCAACAAACACTAACCATGATTGGTATTCAAACTGAATTACAGCCAATACTATCACATCTCCACCTCTAAACCACTATGCTTCCACAATGCAAGCTAGAAGGTATCTTCCCTTACAGTACAGTGTCTCTCTAATCCAAATCCTATTTTATATATATATATATATATATATATACTGTATATAGCTACCTATACAGACAGACAGACAGAGATAGAATTAGTTAATTCCAAATATTAAAGTAAGAAGAAAGTCAATGTCTGTGCTGACACAGAATTTCCCCAGGTTATGACCCAGTCAACATGGTCATTGACTCAGATCACCCTCCTGAACGCAGAGTGAGCAGTAGAGGGACTTCATCAAGTTAAGGGAATTAGCCTACCCAGCGGACACCCATCAAAAATGTAATCTCTTTCCACAAACCTGCCCAAGCTAACACCATTCAATCCTTTTCAGTTTCTTCACAGCGAAACGACCAGGGGGGTCAGCCCGCTTAATACAGGCGGCGTGTTATGGAAAGCCCTCCGAGGCGATTCCATTTTGTTGTCCTTTCATATTGCTGGAGGAATATAAGAGCGTCGCCCTGACTCATTTTGATAGAGTTTAAAATGCCAAGGGGGGCGGGTGGGATTGCCTTGGAGACAGGAGCTGATGGAACTGAAGCAGCCAGCTGTAGAATAAGACCTTACATGTCCAGACATCTCAAGGCAGGAGTGCAGTGCCCTGTCAGGCTGTTTGGCTTAACCACGAATCACATCATTACTCGGTGATCTACAGCGTCAGAAAAACAATAGAGACGTCACAAGGACCCGTCAAAAGCACAATCAAAGGGGTTCATACTATAGCTGCAAGTAAACTGTGCCCCATGTGTAATATTGTACACAGATGCTCCAAGCCCAGCTAGTATCGATCCCCTCTTATTAGCTAATCCAATGCTGAATCTCTTGGCCATAGAATCTTTATGAAATGTTTTATTGTGTTAGAGCACTGGTGGAACTGCCAAGTCAGACCCCATTCTCTGGATATGCTGGAGTCAGTTGTATCATTGATTTTCAAAGTATTGCGAAACAAAACCATAGCAATGGCAAAAGTTCATACCAGCTTGTGGGAATGTTTATCCAACTCGACTCACATCTATGATCAAAACAGTGAAGCACAGAAACCAGTGTACCAACAACAACCACACGGTGACTGTTACCTCCTCTATTCAACGATATTAAACCAATGAAACCACAATAGCTGACAATTTTAATCACTCTTCACTAGGGAAAATTTTTGCTGAGCCATACCAATCTAAGACACAGATGTCTCAAGCCCAAGCAGCCCTCACAACACTTCTGGGTTTCTACACATCTACATTTGATACATGTATTTCTGTCTGATTTTCTTGCTGCAATAACACCTTACAATAATGTGCTCAGTTTCTCCTAAAGCACTGTATACTAGACTGCTGCCCAATGCCATATAATTACCCTCCCAAAACTGCAGTCACAAATCTGTCATTCAAGGGAGCGCAAGCACTGTACCATCCTGATAATAACTGCAACTTAAATTTATTTAATCAAGGTTAGTTTAGTATATCATTGGAAAGAACAGGGGCAGTAGTATAAGGTTTTGGTTAGCAGAAATTATTATAAGGTTATAGAGTAACTGTTTTAGTTGGTGTCAGTTATTTACAAATTCAAATATGGTATGAAAATTCAAATAATTTGCCTTTAAAATCAAAGGATTTTTTGCATTGTTTTAAAGTTTTAAAGTGATTGATAACACTTCAATGACACTCAACAAGAAGCCCATAAAACATGCATATATTCATTGTGGCAATTTTAAAGAATGTCCACTCCCAGTGGAACTAATTTTGTCTTTTCTAACAGCTCCATTTATTTTAGGAATAGGGACTGTAAGTTGATGAGGAATCGTATACTTTAACTTGAGTAAAAGATTCATTCTACGAATCTCTACCCAGAGAACAAGACAGAATGGATCAGCACTGGATCAGCAATTCACTTTTCACTTCATGTTCCATAATGTGTGTAAGGGTGAAGCAGAGCAGACAGAAAGAGGATAAAATGAAGAGTGAAAGGAAGCAAGCTACAAAAGCTATATAGAAGAAAGTGTGTGAGAGAAGTATGCAGCTGTTTCTTAAGAGCCTACCACCCTTAACTGTCAGCACTGATGAGCTCAGACTGGCGATTCAATTATCATTACATTACAGTATAAGAAACACCACAGCATGCAGGTCAACCACACCCTTTCCTGAATCTCCTTTGAGACTGAGCAATGACAACAAAACACACTTTTCGAAGGGCAGTGAGGCAGCTCTCTTTGCTCTGATTTACACAATAAACAAGCTTAGATTAAACTTTGTCGATACTACACTTTACAAAGAACAGATGTAATGGAGATGGCAGGGAAGGCAAAGTGATGCCCTGAGGTCTTTTTGAATTTAGCTCAGACAGAGGTCCATTTAACTGTATAATTTAAACTATAAGCCTAACCACCATAAGTTTGGCCATCTGCCTGTGTTAGCATTTCAGCATCTGTAAATAAGCCCTGCAAATTTATAGTTGTTGCCATCAGTTTTTAGAATAGCTCATGGTTGCATTCCTTCATTTTTGAATATGTAATGTTGAAAGTGCTTCCTATGATGCTTCTGCTACAATGTTTCTGTCACACTGGTTACAGGCTGACCACAACTCTACACGCTGTTAAAGGATAAGACTCCAGATTACTTCCATCAATTACCAAATTGCAGAGGAGACACCATAGATGTTCTGGGCTGACCACATAGCCTAGCCAGTTTGTAGTAACCTCTGGCCAGCATGCGCTCATGCATTCTGTGGGCTGAATGTATGGAGGGATTCTTATGGCTCAATGCATTGTGTGTCCTTGTGCACATGTGTGTGGAATGGGGGGTTAGCCCACAGGCACTGCCCCAGGACACAGCCTAGGCCTCATTCTTCACTTTACTGGGCCCAGTCACAGTCCCCCTCCCCAACACCCCCGCTCCACTAAGTGCTCTGTCCCTATCCTGCGAGGACAGGGACATATGCCACCAAATCCCTGGCGTGCGCAGGGAGAAAGTAAACACAGACACCGTTAATGGAAGTGCGCTGCTCTTTCAGGATGCTGCCTCACCTTGCCTTGCTGAACCCTCTCTCTCCAAGCACATCACAGCATGCAGCCTCCTTTGCTGAAAGCAGGGTGTCGCCATCTTGGCTCAAATGCAGTGGTCCCCCAAATGCATTATTCTCATGCTAAGGGATGATGGAGGTAGCCTAGGCATGGTACCTGACTCCACAGCCCATTGTCTTGACTCCATGAGTTTAGCTTCTCTTCTATATTCAGTTGTAATTGTTTGAAGAGAGCTGTCCCTTCAGGCTCATCATAGTACCGGAACACAACAATCATGTTGAAGATATCAATGTGTACGTTGACTTTCACAGTCCGCCATTATATGAAGGGGCACAAAATAGGCTAGTCCTACAACATAAATCACATTTCAGATGTCTGCCTTGATGAAAATATGCACCCATCTGATCTGGATTGTTTCCAATATTTATTCAATAGCATACCATACTATATTAAATCTACAAATCTCTTATGTCTTTTGTGGCGAGGAATGTGTTGTTACTGGAATGTCTGGACTTGGAAGGTCACATTTATCTGAGCTATTATAAGCATAAACCTGTTTGTTAATCATGTGGTGCAGTAAGCATCTCCAAACACCATCAACATACAATAGCTTTTTCATTCCTTCCCCTAACAGTGTATGCCACTTACTATGCCCACTGCTCTGATAAACTGCGGGATTCAAACTGAACAGAAACACACTTGAGCTAGAGCTGCCATTACACTGATAAATGTTCATATCCATCACAGCTCTGGGTACAATGCAATCAGTACAGCAGTTCTATTGTTCCAGTACCACTTCGTAATTAGTTTCTCCCTTGTTACTGAATGGGCATATGTTTCACAAAGAAATAAGAGGATTAGCAAAAACTTCAGCTCTGTCCAAATTTTCAAAGGCAGTGTAATAATGACAGATAAGAGACAAAAGGGAAACTTACAGCAATGGGTCTCAGTCTTCCTGAGCAAAGGAAAGAGGAAAGATGAAGGCGCAATGACAACATTAGTGGCTCAGAGGTTACAAATTCTTACGCTTTAAATTCTCAACTTTAAACTGTGACAGACTGAAGCCAAGCAATATGTCTACATTATGCATCATCTATGTATAATCTATGCTCATCTCCATATTATGCCATGATGTGGCCCTCGTGAAGAGCAAGGTAGTGACACATTTTATTTTTCCAAAAACACTGAATGGTAACTACAAGTGGCATGTGCTATGGCATGTGTAAAATTGTGCAGCTGCAAGTATTGAAAACATTTATACTTGTACATCTGCAAAATACGAACATGAATTTCAGGAAAAAAATCAGTCCTGTGTCTCTAACCTGTGGCTTTGTTGACTTTGTGTTACATTGTGATTAGTTTATAGTACAAGGCCTTTGGATATTGCATTATATTTCCTGGGTGCAGGCAGACATACATAAAACATAAGGGGGTCAAATTTAATTGCAAGGGAGGGAGGAGATGAGACAGGACTAATTATTTTCATAACTTGACAGTAATATTTTATTTAACTTCAACGCTGGGCAAAGCCAACTTAGCTGGGGGGTGTGAGCAAAGAGATTTATTCCCACCAGAGCAGAATGAGGTCAAAAGGCACCTTTGATTCCACCAATAGCTGAAATGACTGAGGTATTTCACCAGCCTGATTTATTCATACTGTTGTTATATCTCACACACACAAAGGCGCCGTCCTCCTGTTCTTCAGGCCTTAGTTTAATATCCTTTGCCTTTTTTTTTTCAAACCATTTGGCTGGTTTAAGGGTTATCGCTGTGACAGCACTCACAGCGTACCAATAAATACAGGAAAGAGGCAGTCAGGTGGAAGGAGAGGCACTCGCCGTAAAATCCAAATGAAATCCAATGAAAAACAAAAGAGGACGAAGGGATTTCGCCTGGGGACTGGAGAGAGGCCGGGAAAGCTCTCTGTGATTTATCACAGGGCACTTGAAAGCACTTCTGAGCATCTGAACAGGTAGTGCTGCAGGGATGCAGGGAAAAGCTGCAAGGCCAGCCCAGCACACACAGCAAGCCTCTGCAAGCACTCACTGAGCCCAGGCTGGCCTCTGGCAGAATCTAAAGAGTTTAGTGGTCAAGGCACAAAAAAACGACCAGTGGTGTCAATTAGGTATGTAAACCTTTGGAAACAATATTAGTTTGAAAGGTAACACAATATGTTGACTGCTATTTTTCTTATAATGCAATGTAATATAACATGCCATCTAGCCATAAATCTGTGCTTCCTGCATTGCATTCTTCACTGCTTGTTATGTGTGGCCTAGCTAAAACAACTGTTGCACAAAGTGTAAAATACGAATAAATATGGTTCAGTTACGAAGCCCTTGTTTATGAAAAGCTCAATTAAGCATAGCATAACAGACTGGCTGTGTTGTATTGTTTAAAAATCAGTGAATTTTGGATTCATCAGGGGCGCTCTCTGTATTAGACCATAAAGTTAAAGAGGAGCAAGATATTCTCTTGGCACATCAGGAAAACCAATCAGAATACCCAAAATCAGTCATATGACAGCCACTGTCTACAGACTATGGCTGTCATACAAGTTTAATTTTTTTATCCCCCAAGAACTCCTAAATGTTTTATTTTACCTTTACTGATATTATAGTACTTAAATACATGTGTCTCCACCATGAAAGCAATAAATCTATACAAGTACTTGTACTGATTACACAGCAAGCATCTTGCATGTGTTCCTGAACTGAAAATTTTAATCCCAGCCAGCCAGCCATCTATATATGGCTATATATATATATATATATATATATATATATATATATATATATATATATATATATATATATATATATGAACAGGTAGTGCTGAACATATATATATATATATATATATATGCATATACCTGTTCATATATATATGTTCATATATATGATATATTTATATCTATCTATATATATATATATGTGTGTGTATATGTATTTGTATATCTATCTATCTATCTATATATATATATATAGCACTACCTGTTCATATATATATATATATATATATATATATATATATATATATAGATAGATAGATAGATAGATAGATAGATATACAAATACATATACACACACATATAGCATAGTGTATATCATATATCATATATAGTGGAACATATATATTCATTTAACAGACATTAAATTGTTTTTTTTTCTCCACCAAAAAAAGAATGCATGTAATGACCTTCAGTGCTGACAGACATAATCTGATAATAAAACTGCCTTTCCAGCATGACCTCAACATGAATGGGCTGCATGTTCTGAGGTTTGCTGTATTGAACAACAGCCTGGAGATGTGATGAGCTTGCAGGAAAGGCACCCCGTCTCGCTGACATTGTAAGGTTTGTAAATAAAAGGGCTTGAAAATGGTGCCCAGTTGTATCAGTGACACCTCTATTCTTTATGGACGTTTCTGCCCGCATCCCTCTGTCGCAGACACAATCATTACAAATTGATAGCAAAATAGCTAACAATCATGATTAAATCATTCAATTCTGGTATACGCTTCAGAGAATGGGGAGAAAATTAACTTCCCACCAACCTCATTTTTTTCCTGAACATGAAATAATGATTTTCTGCCAGTCTAATTACAAAGCCAACATCTGATCAAGCCGGCATCCAGAGGGGATTATCACAGGCACGAGTATTAGACCTCATTACCAGCCTGAGTGCAAAATTATTACATCTTGTAATTGGATGGTGAGATTTATATACAGATCGGGCCGGTTTCTGTAAGATTGTAATTACAAGCTTCGTTGGTTAGCTACTTATCACGCAGCACAGGAGAGTGGGAAATAAGCAACAGAAAGAGCATTTCATTAACCCCCTAACCCTATCAGGGGAAAAGCACTGTAACTTCCATGTCTGCATTAGGGAGAACAGCTAAATTCACAGATGAAACAATTTATTACTCTTCAACAAATAAGGTTTTATTTCCTTTAACCCCAAATGGACTATATTGGTAAATTATATAAATAGGCCATCCGTTTTATTGCCGGCCAGGCTTCGTTTTCTAATTATCAGGAGTAACTGCCTGGAATAAACACTCATCTGCTTAGAGCTGGCTTATTGTGTATGGCACTCCAGAGTGAAGCCTGGCGAGTTACAGAGCAGCTTAAACATATTTCTCTGATTGCTCACTAAAGACCCAGTAAGTGCTCTCTCCATGTTCCACTAACCTCTTACAGCACGGTTGCTTCTAGACTCTGCTGACCCCCAACAGGCTGCCCTGACAAATCCACCAGAAATTACCCTTTTAAAGCAGCCTTTAGCCCTCTAAATTATTAACCTTGTCTTTGGAATTAATTAGCGGGCGCTGCTTAAACGCCCCAATTTCATGACACAAATCTGTCAGCTGTGATTAGACAGGGATACCATGTTCTGCTTCATTATGGGATTCATAAAGGAGTTTGGAGGGAGAGATTTTCAAAACATTTCAAAGCAGAGAACACCCCCTTTGCCCTGGTACATATACTGGTCACAACCCAAATAAAATACAAAAACAAGTGAAAGTGCCAACATAAGCATTTAATGTCTAATGACATATTACTCTTGAATGTCACCCTGGATTAGGGACAGCCAAATAAGCATGGAATAATTCTTGTAAACAGGAATCTGGAAAACACTGTGAATGGTTCTCAATGAAATACAAGACATTCATAAGAAGATGGGAGAAATCAATGAATCAGGCTGATGAAGAGTTGTTTTCAATACACTTTTAAGAGGTGTACTGAGAGTGGACCTAACTCTGTACCACTAATTTGCTGCCGTTCTGCAACTCAGCAAGAAGGCCTTGACTGGAATGTTACCTGTCATCACAGAGAAAAACATCAGCAGTTGCTAAGATTAAACACCATTACAACTAAGTTGCTTCTGCATATAACCAAGCCGACAATCAATACAGCCTTACATTTTATGAGACAAGGAGTTAACTTGTTCAATTATGCTGCAGACAGCTCTATTCTTTTGTAACAAGTAATCTTGGTAGTAAAATCAATACTGACAGGCCTGCTGCACACTAGCTAATTTCATATTACCTTCAGCCAATGGCAGAGGCTGCAGTAATGGAGCTGAAGTCCCAGTTCATTATGGGGGTGATCAATAGCAGCACAACAAGAGGTCTGGCAATGATGTTGTGTTACCACAGAGCCCTGGTGGGAGGGTCTAAGGAACCACTTCCTCCCCTCCACTTCCAATGACAATGTTGCAGAGCTCCTGCCTTCCAATTAGAAATAACCCTTTGATTGAATACATTTTGTTAATCAGTTTACCAGTAAAAGCTGTTTTATTGTTTTCATAGCGTGGGACAAATGAACAAGAGATTTAAAGTATTATGTTTTCAAAGCAATGTCTGCTTTGGAATTATTTATCCGCATTTTCTGTATGAAAGGAAAGACGCCAGATTTGACTAAAGAATAGCAAATTAATGCATAAGACGACCATGGACTCACTGCACCAGCAGTAATTGAACAAAGACAACAAATCAAATTCTCATTAGGGATTCTGCCAATTTTTCATTACTAGGCATTGTGTAATACAGTCTTATTGCACTCGTTAATATTCTTTACCGAGAAAGATTTAGAGGATTGTGACAGCAATGCTGTTTGTTTAGTATACGGCACCAACAATCTAAATCAGGTCTAATTGAAAGCAAGTGATTTCTAAGTTCTCCTGTTCTATACAGTGCAACTGAATTATCCACAATGGGACTGACGGTTCTGCTTTGATTTACCCATTATATTTTAATGCTGGCTTCACACCAGTGGGACACAGAAATAGGTGAGTCATGAGACAAGCTATTTAAGGTAACAGGCTAGGTCCAGCTGTGTCACATCCAAATTGACCTGCTGTGATGGCTGAAATCTTTTATATCACTGACTCTGCAATGGGACAGTTCTGCTGTGGAGAACTGGACATGGTAACATGTCCTGCCCTCTGACTGGCTAGGTAGCTGCAAATGTGATTCATCATGGTGAACTGCATGCAACTAATTTTGATGGACTAAAACTCTACATCAGCATCTAATTAAGGTGCCAGAACACTGTGTACTAAACACAACTAAACACAACAAAACACAACCGAACATGTGTCAGTCCCTTACACAGTACTGTGAGAACTAATGCTATCATAAATACATATGCTATATACCACATTTGATGCATCGCACTGAAGCCTGTAGAATTTTCTCAAAGGGGTCATTGGTTATCAGCAGAATAGATTTATGGACTTCAGCATACATGTCAACAGACCAAGGTGTATAGAAAACTTTACAACTTCTGTGAAAGAGTATATGGTATACAGTGAGTATAGAAGACCTATAGTGTATAGAGAATCATGTGATTGCAGCATTTTTAGGCACTATCACAGCACGTGTAATGGGCTTAAGATTTGCTATCGTAATACATTTGAGCAATGGCAAATAGTCAGGCTTTAAAATTATGGGAGCTGCAGGTTTTGCGCAATCATTGTCAAATCCCATTTGTGTCTATTGGGTTTTGCTTGAGTTTACACAGAGGTAAACAAATTGCCAGGTTCTCCACCCTTTTTTTTCCTGAGGTCTGATTACTGTGGGCATATGCAGAACTTTTGCTCAATTGTGTGTTTTCAGTGTCTTGAACTTGGAAATGTGAATTTGGTGTAAGTTGGAACCTTTTGAACCTGTTCAAATAACGAATAATGAAATGTGCAACTCCACTGCTTTTCGGTTCAGTCTCCACATCCTTGGTAAAAGACCCAGGGCAAGCCTGGCTGAGGACCGAACCTCTGAAAAGGAGGCGTCGTCCAACCAGGACTGTCCATCTGCCCCCATTACGTATGTACTGCAGCTGAGAGCAGCATTGGAGCACAAGGACGAAGCAGAGAGACAGCAGGGATCTGCAAAATGTTTCAACCAGAGAACAACTGGCTCTTCAGCAATCCTCCTCAGGGATTGGGTCTCCACTGAGCACGGAGCAACTGGACCACAGCTTTCGAACACAGCAACACACGACTTGAAAGTAGGCCCTTTCGATCAATATGGGTTTGAATTGGCTTTTTTGTGTGCACCTCACTTGTAAGCCTGATTCCCTGACGATGCAGTATTTGTGCTAAAGGTTGAAGTGAGCCTTGATCAAGACATAGCCAAGCGCTCTTTGATGGCTAGTATTTTTTTCAGCATCCTAGAAATAAAACAGCTGGGTATGGGTCTGAAAATCCCTTGCCTGCCTGCCTCCACTCCCACCCCTACTTCTATGTTTCCAAACCAGAACATTCCCTTGAGCAGGGAAATCAAAAACTGAATGACGCTCGATGGCTATACTGTGCTTGCTTCGTTCCTCGCATTACAATGTAAACATGCCTGCTCCTCAATGAAAGGTGAGGCCATTTTGGGCTGCATTGCATCCATCGGCCAGGACAACAGTGCAAATATGCTAACACCATGATGGAATGGAGATGATTTTGACAAAGGGAAGTGACTGTTGGGAAAGCAACTGATTCCACATCAGGAGAGAATTGTCAACACGATGCAGTAACATCCATCAGATCCAGAGAAGACTGAGGCTGTGGGTAGTTTCAGGGTACTCATTTTAATTAACTTGCTTGTTCTGCATTTCATAGCCAGAACAATGTCTTGTTTCCAAAGAGCAATTTCATACACTAATGCTCTTGGATAAGGCTACACATGAACACACTCCCTTCTAGAGGTGAACTCTCAACTTAGCAGAGGACAAGTCTCAAACTCAGGACTGCAGCTTAGCTGTGGCTTTAATTTGTTTGGTATAAGATACCATGCAATAATGCAGGCCTTCCCTAAGAAGAGAATCCAGACTAATGCAGACATTTGCCAGCTAGGCATGACTGGAGCATGGATCATGGTTACATGTCCCCACATTGGTTGTAATATGCTGGGTTTGCACTAGCTAAAAGTTATTTTCCACTTCGCAGTGAAGAGATACAATTTAATAATACAGAATTTAAGAACCCCAGCCACTGATTCCTGCAATAGATAGCTGACATGATACCTAAAACAGACAAATGCAACCTGTAGCCTGTAGGGCACATTAGGGGTCGACCGATTATCGGGTCGTTAGATAATCGGGGCCGATATTTGCAAATTTTTGATGATCTGTTATCAGTATATTTTTATCGAAATTCCTGAAAAAAAAAAAACTTTTTCAAAAAAAATGTTTTCAGCTGCTGGAAACAAGAATGGAAGGTAAGTATCCAGTAAAAAGGTCGTTGCACTCAAACCATGCCGTTAACCAAATTGCACTAGGCTAATTGGACCTTTTTGAATCAGTATAAGTAGGCTAATCTACACTTAAGCTAAAAAACAAGCTTGGAATATAAAAGAAATAAGGACTTGTAATAAGGACTAATTGGTGCATTTGTGCTATAAGTTGCAACAGTTCGACACTGCATATTTAACAAATAGTAATGTATATTTATTCTTTCAAATGAAACATTCAAAGAAATTTATCCTAAAGCACAGCCCTTCTGAAATACAGTCGTCATTTCAGCAACCGTTATTAACTTCAGCTCGCTTGCGGTTGCACTGTATGTCGGAACCTCACGGCAAAGCTGAAAATACCCGTTTGCCGCTTTGATGTTTCTTAATTTGGCCTCATCATCATCATGGAAGTCGAGTTATTAAAATAAAAATTTGCAGCACACAGTTTTCACTTCACAGTATTTTCGCTAACTTTATCACTTTATCACAGTCCTTCCACACTGTACCCTACTTTTGTATGAGCTGTCCATTTTTCATTCTGACAGGTACTTGTACACAGCAAAAATAAATAGATAATTAATTAATCATCTAATTAATTAAATATATATAAACATTGCTGCTTGTTGGATTCAGAGGTAGTGGACTTCTGCCAGGAACCAGCCTAGTCCCAGTGGAAAACCTCAAAGAAAACAAAATCTGCAGTCCTTACTTTGGCACCCAAAAGAAGTACGTTGGCGTCCTTTCCTAAATATTCAAGGTAACACCTCACATTCAAGGTAAGACATTATTAATGAATGTTGAATTTTGAGGTGGAGTATCATTTTAACTCCAAAATATCAGTTGGAACAGAGGTATCCCTCCCTTCTCCATAAAACCCATCAAGCGCTCAAAGCTTCTCCAGCCGCCACAGGTAGTTAAGTGACTGCGAGCGGCAAGGATAAATCAAACTTGGGCCTGCTTGTGGACGGAGGAGGGGTGAAAAGCAGATAGAGTGAGCTGAAATCTGAAACCTTTCTCATTCTCACCTCCCATTATCTAATTACCTTCCCATTTCCTCCCCATCAGCAGCATGACCTGGATTTGCACGGAGCACGGTGGTGGGCCAGGGAGGGGTCTGGCGAGAGGGGCCAAGCTCAAGGCTGTAAATCAGATGCTCCATTACCGTGCATGGGGCTGGGGTGGGAAGGGGGGTGCTCCTCTCCGCTGTGGGAGAGCAGGGATTTATAAAGACGTCTCAGCCGCACTGCACACTTGTGGATGCCGTAATAAATTCACGAGCGCTCCACCAAGGCAAACGACTTCATTATGCGAGGGCCCACTGATCGTTAATCTCGCCAGGAAGCCGGATTGCCGGGCCTCGCTGGTTCAGGGAATTCATCCAGGCCTGGATTTCCCAGTTTTATTAGCCTTTCAATCTGTTCGCTATCTCTATGGCCCTCTTTATGAGAACGGCGCTCGCTGATTGAGAAGGTAAGCGTGGACTCGGCTGGAGTGTGCAGAGCCTCTGGTCCAATCTGACAGACCCTACTGATGAGAGGCAGGGAAGGGGGAGGCATCTGTAATCAGTCCAGGAGTTGGTGTGCCTCCGCACGGCTGCCTTCCTCTGCTGGCTCTGACTTTTTCACCTGTCACAACCCCCCAGACCCATGGGGAAAGCAGAGCCAGTCAGAAAACAATGGCTCAGAGTACTTCAAATGAAATTGACAGAAAAGGGCTGAAGTAAAAAAAAATCTAAATTAAAATCTTTTGGAATTTTTATTCCAATTAAGCGCAAAGACCAGACAAAAAGATATCCTGTCACAGTCATATTTATGTACCTGTCCCACCTGAGCATTTACTTATTCAGGTTCACAAAGTGCCGTTGCCATTGCTCCAACAGGAAAAGCTTCGTAGAAATGTTCCTCCTGATCAGAGGAGGTGAGCTCAACTGACAATTGATTTCATATGGGATGACATTCCATTGCTGATACAGAGCCTTTGCTGGTGTTCAAGGAAAAGCCTTTCATTATAATTCAATTCATAGGAAAGAATCAGAAAGAAGCAGCTGTGAATCTTTACTATTTTACCTGTCAACTCATTACAACTCCTTTCACACTGCAAGAGCTATCCATCTATCTGTGCCTGTCCCTTGCAGTATATATGTGCAGAATATTTTTTTATCAACTCTGCTTTATCCCAGTGGACTCCTCCATTTAAAACACTTTACAACTAAATAAATAATGACAGCACCACACTCAATGCAGCAGTAGCCTGAGGTCCCAAAGCAGCAGGAGTCCTTAAACCGAATAATTTGCTTCCGCTTGGGTCTCGGTAAAGCCATTCAGCAAAAGATTATGGGCCGTTAAGTACCATCCAGGCCTGAAATATGACTCTGGGGCTAGGAGACTGTCAGAATTCAGAATGACTCCACAGAGCACTGGGGGAGAGAGACGGGGAGAAAGCCTAGAACTCTCTACCACACACCACCCGTTACCCTTCTGTTCCTTTCCTCTCATCTCTCCATCTCTTCCTCCCTCACTTCTTTCTCTCCCTCTCGTGCCTCACCAGGGACTGTCCATCACATCCAGGGTGGACCTCTGCTGCTGCACTCCAGCGTCGTGCTCTTTCCTCTTCTTTCATCTTTCCATCCCTCCATCTCTCCCTGCCTGGCTGTCTCCACCATTCATCCTTGTCTGAGACACACTGAAATTCTCTGGAGAGGAAGCTGCACAGAGCCCCCTTGCACATCTCCCTTTCTATGCTTCCCAAGCCCAACGCAGTCCCCGGCCCTCTCTTACCCACCAACAGGCATTGGGGCACAACCACTGGCCTCTCACTCACATCACTGGAAAACTGTCAGTCACCCCTTACCTGCCAGCAAACCACTACATCTCAGTTTGTCATTTCAACAGGAACCTGTTCATTATTTGAATTAAAGACCATTGACATGCTTACAGCAAAATTCTGCGGAACAGAAGCAAGTTAAAGAAACTGTGATTCAATTAAACCCTCCCCCATTTCGATTTATTAACCACTTTCACAACCAACTTTCCTAAAACTATAAAATGTCTGACAAATCTGGGTAATAATTCTGTTTCTTATAAGAAGTGGACAGAAACTGAAAATTGTGAAATATTATCTGAACATCACGACAAATTGTAGACCTTCCAATGTGACAAACTCAGCAATCTCACTGGATATTAACATTAACAATTCAGAAGCCCATCCATCACAGGACTGAAATGGAGGGGAAAAGAGGTACCTGGGCAAGAATTTCTTGTGGGAAAAGTTCTCACTGTTTCATGGAAAAAAGGTTCCTGTGTTTGAGGTGTCAGTGTGTGCTCCTATGGAGTGCAGCAGTATCAGTTTTAATGGTATGGAGAATGTTCTTTCTTCCACTTGCTCCCAAACTGCAGCGCAAGGGAGACGTCCCACCTCACTCCTACAAAAGCCACACTCTCTATAACACACAGACTTGCATGTACACACACACACAGGTGATGGAAAAGACACATTCTCTCACTCACAGTGATGTGTATACACACACAGATGGTGGAAAAAGAGACCGCACCACCACATGCCCCACACAAACAATAACTCACTCACACTCGCAAGTTAACTGAATGGTGACAGAAAAGATGTCCCTGTCTCTTGTGGCTCATTTTAGGACAGCTGCAAAAGGTGTCTTCTTCTGGCTTCTAATGGCCATTCAAAAGGCATGACGGAACATACGTCACTCAGGAATACTTCCTTCTCTGAATGCTGCCACAGGGCAAATACTTGATCGTCAGAACTTTGGGGGAGAAAAAACCTTCAGATGGCATGGCAGCCCTTTTCAGATGTGTACACTTTCCATCCCCTTTATTCACATCAGTAAAAGCAAGCAAGAATAAGGTGAGTAAGAATAAGGAATATCTTTACTACAACTGCACTTCACATGACCTGACCCTGAAGCACACCATGTGATACTTGTATATGTTATTTAATTTTTTCACCTTTTTGTGTCACTTTAAAATGAATTGACTTGTTACACCATGACCTTCTACCTCATGATGTGCAATACAGAGCTCATTTTAATTCAAATGAAGTTAATATTCATAGTTGGTTGGTGAAATAATTATTTGACCTTTATTTGACATTCAGTGATTGCTTGTTTGTTTTTCCGCCAGATCCCTGGAGGATAAGGAGCAGTTCTTAAGTTCACGCTATGAAGCATGAATGGAAGCTGGCTTGTCAGCATTTCCCAGGTGAAGTGCAGTGTATGAGCACATAATGGTGCTTGCTTTCTGAACTCAGTGTGGTGCACATAAGAGATCCCCTTCAAAAAACGAGCATGTGCAACTCAAATAATGGGCAGGTTCCAACAGAAACCAAAAAGAGTTTGGGTGCCACAACAGACATCGGTGGATGCATCAGAGCAACGCACCGTACTCGTTACAGCTGAAAACAATGGAATTAACAGTCTGCCTCTCTCCCTTTCTCCACGCTCCAGCGAGAACTTCACCCTGTTCTGGACCAAAAAGATCATTGCTCTTTGAAGGTTAAAACTTTGTCTTCCCTGAGAGTGGCAGCTGAAGGATGCAGTAATAAATGGGCCCGTTAAGGAGAAATGAGTGAGCTTTTGAGTCAGGTCACGCCTGAAGCCTTTTAAACTCGCCCCACGTCCTGATCACAGCCGCCCTTATGTGGGGAAACAGGACCCTGAGAGAGGCTATTGATTAATCTATTGAGTTCCTTTATCGAGCTTCAGGGAAATGAGGACAATATTTCACTCAGCCCTGTAACTACCAGTTCCACACATTATGCAAAGGAGGCCCAGACAGCCTAACTGGCTGAGAATGCCTCTGCTGTTCCACCTCTGTCTGAATTCAAACAAGCTGCTTTATGCATTTTCTTTCCTTTTGAGTTTATGTTGTCATAGATTAAAAAGATGATGCTCTTGACGATGCTTAACAGGATGCTCTAGAAGTCACATACTTCCAAAGAAACTCAAACTGAAATTGCTATGCCTAAAATTACAGAGAAATTGTAGAATCTAAAATTCTTTATTGAAGCACTGTAAATGTATTTATAACTCTTTGAAGTTTGTTGCTTGCTTACTGCTGTTTTAATGTTGACGTTTATGCTTCTTATGATATGCACTTAATGTATCATATTTGTAAGTCGCAGGGGGTAAGAGAAGCTGTTAAATGCATAAATGCAAATTTAGAAAGATATACACAGAAATTTTTTAACTTACAGACATAAGAAAGAAAATTAAAGATGCTTCACTAAAGATGGAATCTAACATTTGCATACATTTCCATGTAGCATTTCCATTTCCATGTAGCATTTCCATTCATAATTTGTATTCTAAACAAAAGATAA